>CAJVGC010000065.1:62572870-62643691 GCA_910822075.1 Senecio squalidus
CCACTTCAGTGTCTTATCATCTATCCAGGTACAAGAGAATTGTTTCGTTTTTTTCTTGTTTGTGATGCGAGTTTAAGAACTACTTGAAAACTTGAAGTTGAATAAAATTTGTAATTTCTATCTGTGAATAGCTACAACTCTTTATGGGGGAGTTTGGGATTGCTTATCAAAACTGCTTATCCGTTTTGCGTTATAATACATGTATACAACAGATCGACAGTTTTAAGTTTTTCGGAGTTGCTTATTCCAAACTTTTTATCTCATCATTTCAAAACGCATAAGCAGTTTTATTAAGTAATCCCCTCCCCCCGGCGCGATATGCAGAGTGTCAATGTAGGTTTACAAATCTTGTTTTACTCGTGAATTTGGAATAAAACAAAAAAGAAAAAAAACATCTTTTACGTCAAAGCAAATATGAGCTTGTTTGGTTGAGTATTGACCAGTTTCTTTTATCGAAAATGCAGCTTCCTGCGCAAAAAGTATCTTGGACCACAAAACCGGAAGGCCTAACTTGATTCCTTCAAACCCCGTGTTTATTTCTTAAAATGGGATTAGTAGATAAAAACAGGTTCTTATTATTCATCATTTTATTGCTTTCAATTCCAACTGTGTATGGTTTGAACGACATAATAACTTCATCTATTCCGTTAAAAGACGGGGAGACACTAGTTTCTTCTCATGGACTATTTGAAATGGGATTCTTCAGCCCCGGAAATTCAAAAAACCGTTATATTGGTATATGGTATAAAAATATACCAGTAAAAACCGTGGTTTGGGTGGCCAATAGACAAACCCCGGTTCCTAACAACTCTGGCGTGTTAAAAGTAACAATCCTGGGGTTCTGACCATTATGAATGGTAACACAATCATATGGTCTTCTAACACTTCAAAAACTTCACAAAATCCAGTCGCGCAACTTTTGGATTCGGGGAATCTTGTTGTGAAAGATAAAAGTGATAATCTGAATTCTAACATCTTTTGGCAAAGTTTTGATTACCCGAGTGATACAATGCTTCCAGGCATGAATATGGGTACTAATTTGTTAACCGGGCATGTGAATTCAATCACGTCATGGAAAAACGACAATGATCCGTCACCAGGAGATTTCACATTCGGATGTGACCTACGTGGTTATCCACATCAAGTTATCACGAACAACGGAGTTTTGCAATACAGAAGTGAACCATGGAACGGTATTGATTTTGGTGGGATTTCTGTCTTGCCACAAAACGCTATTTATAAATTTGATATGGTGTTTGATAATAAAGAAGTGTTTTATAATTATAAAATGATAAACTCGTCAATGATATCAAGATTGACGATGAATCATTCTGGAGTTGCACAACGTTGGGTTTGGGGAGACCAGTTAAAAGATTGGGTCCTTTATTTTTCTATCCCTGCAGCCGATGGTTGTGATTTAGTATGCGGTGCTTATGGTAGCTGTGCTACTAATAGCTTCCCGAAATGTGGGTGTTTGGATAGATTTGTTCCAAAGTATCAAAATGAATGGAACGGTGCAAATTGGTCAAAAGGGTGTGTGAGGAGGAAACCGTTGGATTGCAAGACTGATGGTTTTATGAAGCATTCGAATGTTAAATTGCCAGACCCGCAGAATTCGATGTTTTATAATAACATGACTCTTACGCAATGTGAGAAGTTATGTTTGAAAAATTGCTCGTGTGTGGCATATGCAAATATATTGAAAAAAGGCGGGATTGGATGTTTGCTTTGGAGTGGTGATTTGGTTGACATTCAAGAAGCTCCATCTTACACTTCCGAGATGTATATCAGGGTAGCCTTCTCCGAATTAGGTAAGTATAGTTTCTCTTTTGTTTTCGCGTTATCATTTTTGTTAGATGTTTTTAACAGGGTTAATTACCAAAAAATTCAAGGTGGCAAAATGGGTGGGTGGGTAATGGGTCTTACTGGGTAGTTTTTGTATAGGTGCGTCTGCCTTGACCCGAAACACCTATGTTCAAAAAGTTTAAATTTGGTATAAATAGTTTTTGAACTAATATGCTGTGTCACCTTAGGCCTGACTTTTTTTATACGATAAAAGGTGTTTCAGGTTCTCGTACTCGTAAGAAGAAACAGAAAAAGATGATTCCGATGATAATTGCGTTAGTTGTTGGGATGACAGTGAGCCTGGTTATTATGTTTCTTGTTTGGATAAAATGGAAAAAGAATAAGAATTCCGCGCTGAAGGGAGCAGGTAAGTAATTCAAACCTATTCATAATCATTTATTTTGCAAAGCGTCTTATGAAAAGAAAACATGTTTAATTAACGACTGTTTATCGTTGTAGAGGAACAAGTGGGCAACGATACTGACCAACTTTACACCAATGAAAGCCAAAAGGACGACCTCGAGCTGCCATTATTTACTTTATCTGAAATTGCTAAAGCTACAAACAATTTTTCGTTTAAAAATAAGCTTGGAGAAGGTGGTTATGGACCAGTTTACAAGGTTAGTTTTTACATAGCTATTATACAAACAAATCGTGGCAATTTCAACCCGTTTACCTATTTTATCTTCAATAATGTCAAATGGGTAAAGTTTTAAACGTCACCTAAATTTGAAAACGGGTCAAAGTTACCCAAAGTGTGTTAAAGTGCTTACAAGCTCTCAAATCATTTTAATAACAGTAGTTGATTCTTAATTAAATATTAGTAACTAGTTCGTAAATACTATTCAGGGTGTTCTTCTAGATGGAAAAGAAGTAGCTGTGAAGCGGCTTTCAAAAACGTCGAATCAAGGACTTGAAGAATTCAAAAACGAAGTTATTTGCATATCAAAACTTCAACATAGAAATCTTGTGAGGCTTCTTGGATGTTGCATTCAAGGAGACGAAAAGATGTTAATCTATGAATATATGCCTAATAAAAGCCTCGATTACTTCATATTCGGTGTGTTTCTTTCTCCTCGTATATAAACAATCTCAACTTTTACGTTTCATTAAGTTGTGGAATGTAAATGCTTATAAACCTGGTTATGGGCAGATGAAAGCCGAAGAAAATCACATGATTGGCCTGAGCGTTTTAACATTATCAACGGAGTTGCCCGTGGGCTGCAGTATCTTCACGAAGATTCAAGACTTAGGATTATTCATAGAGATCTTAAAGCAAGCAATATTTTGTTGGATTTTGATATGAACGCTAAAATATCGGATTTTGGTATGGCGAGAAGCTTTATTGGAAACGAGACTCAAGCAAATACAATGAAAGTTGTTGGAACTTAGTATGCATCTATATACCCTTTTACCTTCAGTTCAATAGTCTTCTAGGGGTGACAAAATGGGCGGGTCGGTGAGTTTGGTTATGGGTCAAAACGGGTAATTTTTAGTAGGAGCCAAAACTAGTTGTTCAGGCTTGGGTTGGCCTAAAACACTTTTTTTTATCATTTATTTAAAAAAAATTAATTAATGCCTCAAATTTGATATAAGAATGTCATTTTTTTTTTATAAATAAAGCGATTTGGGAGGTTGTATGCTTTAAGATGCACTTGAGCAATTTTAGACCCGTTTGACCTGTTTCCTTATTTTTTTTAACTATAATTATTTTCTTCCTTTATTTTGCAGCGGTTACATGTCCCCAGAATACGCAGTGGATGGTATTTTCTCTGTAAAATCAGATGTATTTAGCTTCGGTGTTTTGGTTCTTGAAATTGTGAGTGGGAGTAAAAACCGAGGGTTCTTTCACCATGACCATCATCATAACCTTCTTGGACATGTAAGTATCGCATTGCTTGCACCTTTTTTTATCAACTTTCTTCAAATGTAAGCGGTAAAAAATAAAATGAGTTCAGAATATAACGGTAACTTTTTCAAGACGGGTTGCATTGATATAAACATTTGCCATGTTCCTTAATATTTTTAGGCATGGATACTTTACCAAGAAGGGCGGACAATGGAGCTAATTGACCCAAGTATAAGCGACTCATGCCATTTATACGAATTACTAAGATCAATCGAGCTGGCTTTGTTGTGCGTTCAACGTAACCCTGAAGATAGACCGAACATGTCTTCTGTAGTGGTGATGCTAAGTAGTGATGGTGAATTACCTCAACCAAAACAACCTGGTTTCTTCTACACTGAACATGTCCCTAAAGAAGATACATCATCGACCACCCATGGACCATCATCAACGACCGAAATGACTATTACACTTGTAGATGGTCGATAAATTACGTACTTCAAGTTGTTAAAAAATAGTTATGTTGTTTTATTGAATGTTATAATGACTATTACGCTAAGTAAATGGTTGGTTTTGTTTGTTGTAAGAATTTAATCTAAACGTTTTACTAATGATAATGATAATGATAACGATAACGGCGGTTTACACTAGGGGCGGTTAAGCCCAACCCGATATGAACTTGACACCAATATGAATGGGTTAAGGTTGGATCTAAACGAGTAGGTGTCTCAAAATGGGTCTATATTGATTGATGACACTAACATAAAAATATAAATGTCTACAAGTTTACACTCTAGATACTACGTCTATAAGTACAAGTTATATAATTACATAAAGGTGTTCGAGCTCGACTCGTTATATGTACCAAGCTCGACAAAAACTCGAGCTCAAATAGATTATTCAACAATCTATATGTTCTCATTTTTTTAATAATCTATGTGACTCTTGAAATTTTAAATATTTATTTCTATTTGATATTCATAAATCATAAGCATTGCCTTAAGCTGGGCCGCTTAGGACTGATTTGGGCTTAAAATATAATATTTGGAAATCCACTTTAGCCCAAAACTCTGTATAAAATAAAATTATATTACTGAGTTATTTCTAATATTCCTATACTAGATTATTGTCTCGCGATAGCGCGGGTAATATAGACAATAAATTGAATATAAATTTTATGTTTATGAACTTGTTCTTTTAAGTTATTATGAGTATACAATATTGTACGTACAATAACAAATATATATTTATGTTTATACACATGTTGTTTATAGCTATAATAACATATATACGTTTACGTTTATATATATATATTAATATTTTGTATTAAGAGATTTTATAATAGTAATAATAAGGTAAATCATAGTCCAGTAAGAGACAAATATTTTTTTATTGTAGTGGTGATGAAATTGAAGAAAGAATACAATTATGTATTGTTTGAGGGTGTAAACGAAAAAAATATATGATGACATCATCAATCTAATCTAACGGTTGAAATCAAAATATCCAACTTATCCAACGGAACTTACTTTGTCATATGTCATTTAATACTCCTCTTTTATTATATATTAAAGATACTTTTTAATTTATTAATTTCAAGTCAATGTACCTTTTTTAGTCACTTAGACAATTTTGTTATCAAACGATGAAGTATATTAGGTTTCTTACCAAAATGTCTATCGTTTGATAACAAAATGGCCTATTAGGCATACGTAAAATTATCAAATAATCCTACATGAAAAAGGAGAAAAATTGATGGCTTGAAAATGTCAAATCAAAATATACATAATAGTTCTAGGCAATAGAACCCTAGTTTTTAATAGTAATATAAATTAAATAAATTTGTTTATATGCAAACAAAAAATATATTGTAGTTGTTAGAACAAACTATTTTTATTTACTATATATATATAACGGTCAGTGTCAATAAATAATATTCATATATAATGGAACAGGTTAATGGATCCCAATATTGCTATCAAGATATGTCATTATAATTTAATAACCACTATTTAATAAAGACTTATTAATATTAATTATTGACTATATAACATTTAAGAATATTTAAATACTAATTTATAATACTACTTTTACTATATTTTATTATTATCTAAAACAACTTTTGAATATTATATATTTTTTGAAAACGACTTTCGAATATGATATAAATTTCGAAAGCCATTTCTAAAATATTTTAATAGTATATTTTACTTCTTTTAATTTAATATGTTTTAAATTAATGTTTATATTTTTATATTCTAATATATTCTTTATTAAATTTATTTTTTTATGTTATATTTATTCTTTAAAATTGATTTATATTTATATCTAAGATATTATCTGCTAGATTTTGTTTACAAATATGATATAAAAAATATAATTATGTTAAACTTCTTTGATCTAACGTTTTGCATATTTTTATTATAATTATATGATTTCTTTAGTAAGTATTGAGTTTTACGAGTAGGTCAAATGTGAATTTTTAATGTGTTATAAAAAGTTATAAAATTGGTTAACCATGTATTTATTTCATGTGTTACTAACAAGTAATATATCACTTAACCATGTATTTATTTCATGTTTTACGAACATGATATATATACTGCCACAACGCGCGGTGTATGTTATCTCGTTTGCATACAAAAGTGTAAATATATACTCTATTTTAATGCTATAGAATATGAAAATATAATCTTGTTAACCTTGACATCACTCAGCTACCAAGTTTGAAAACTTAAGTTTATAATTTATTTGCACAAAATCAGGTTATAGACTATTGTTGGAGCTAGGATTTGAAGTTAAAGGGAGACAAGAAGTAGGAAGGGATATTCGAAAGGCAGAAGGGTAAGAGCTAGAAGGCTGTCTTTGAGGTTATTGAGGGGTCGACTTTAAAAAATAATTTGTGAATTTAAGAAAGTATCATAAATTTTTGGAGAAATTTGAACAAGTTAGAGGGAACGAGCACTATTCGGCCTTCATTGACTTCGTCAATTTATAATATAAGTGATTAAATTGTAATTTTGTAAATATGAATAAATAATAATAAAATTCAATTATGTAAACCATGTGAAATGGTTTCATAGAAAAAGTACAATGAGATGTATATTCATAAAACAAATCAAATGCATGTTATATCATCATGCTATCAAGTTAAATTTAAAAAAAAAAAAAGGTTAATTTAATTAAAATTTAATAAAACTTAAATAATAATATTAATATAGCAGACTCCATGATCTACCAAAATGGACCTTAAAAGTCGTCAACCAACAAGGTTGTTTAAATCAATTTGAGGTTGAACAAATAATATAATCACTTAACGTTTTTTTTTTTGTTCAATTATTAGTGATCAACTATTAATATGAATTATAAACTGAAACTTTCAAAAAAGTATGTCAATAGCAAACTAAAAAAGAAAAGAAAAGTAACATATTAATACTTTCGATATATATTTACGTTTGTTTTATCCAAAACATACTTTATACACAAATATAGAATCGATGTTTGGTTATTTAAGGTGTGAATTTGAATATAACATGTTTAAATACTTCATTAAAAATAATACGATAGTGACCATTCAACCTCTTTGGAAGAGGCGGCTTCCATTTAAACCTAATTGTCTAATTGCGTCCGAGTTGTTTTTAATTTGCTTTAAAAAAAAACTTGTTAGAATGTATTAAAAGTAAAAATTATTTATTTGCGAAAAAATAAATTTTTGAAATGTAAATATCTTTTTTATACAATGTGTGTATTAAAGTATTTTTATTTCAAATAAAAACGCTATTTTGCTTACTCCACTGTACGAAGTTAAATAGATATTATTCTTTTCTGAGTTTTTGTTGAATCTGAAAAGTTGATTTAATGGTATTTTTTTTTTTCGACTAGAGAATATTAAACTAATACTTTTTTTTTCCGGGTCTCCAAACTCTAGAAGCTAACAAAGATGAGTATCTAGCTATGTTATCAGATCATATAAACAATAGTTTTTAGATATCCATTTGCACACATCCACTCTCAAAATAATTGAGAGATGATATATATCGTCTAAACAAAGAGTTCTTTTAACATAAATAATTACGGAAAGACAAAAACCTTAATAGCTTAACTATGAGGTTATATATAGTAATATAGATATAATGATAAAACTTAAACGAACATATAACAATTAATCTAAATCTTTAGCATAGTATGACCATTGGCAACACCCAAGTACATGTGATGCCAAAAGTAAAGACCAAATGAGGCGGAACTATCATAGTAAACTAAGAAGTGGATCGTGAGATTTTCTATACTCAAATACAAGAACCTTTGGTAGAATTGTAAAGCTATAATAGCCGAACTAATAGATACAACCGCTTTAATTAGGTTCAATAATTGTTGGTGGGAAAAAACAATGTTTAAATTGACTAAAAGTTTACATACATTCGTCAACGTTATGTTATTGGGATTGTACGAAATAGACATGGATAGTTCGTGACAACATATTTGGTAATGAGTTAAGTTTAATTTAATATATTAGATTTAGAACGTAAGAATTTACAAAGTGGGAGAAGGCAAGCGGGCAATAAGCTGCGCCGCTAACCCTTTTTGGATTGCAAAGCCAATAAGTTTAAAAACTACATCAAAACGTCTAGGTGTCATAACATTGCTATGCATAAGCCGTTGAACTCGACGATTTAAAAGTTAAATCGTGTTAGATGAGATGATACAATTCTTTCTCAACCGTTAAAGATCAAGAGATTCGTTAGATAACTTAAAAGTCTTAAATCATTTGATTAGACAACAAAAAGAATTTGATTAGGTCTAGACTCCACCAAAGAGTCAAAGACGACAAAGGTTGGTACTTAAAAGAAGTTAACCAATTGAAAATAGAATCACTTTTGAAGATAAAATACAACCAAGAACTCAAACTATTGATGAAAACCTATGTAGTATATGTGTTTATAACATTTATTAAGTTAATTTTTTCTTTGGAAAATCATAATTATTAATTATTAATGCATAGTATATTAAACAAAATCTTGAGTTTATTTAATGTTTTTAGCGTACATTCCCTTACACGTATACTAAGCTCCCGTTATTATTGATTGTTATTGTCTATTAATTATTCATTTATCATCTACATAAACGGAAATGATTTTTAAAACTTTCTCACTATCACGTCAACATTTTATCATCACAACTTAACCACAATTCAATACAATTCAAACCCGAATTGATAGCTCAGATTATCCATATTTTTTTAATTGAGTTAATTACATGACTAGTCTCTAAGGTTTGTAGGAATCTCACCAGTCATCTCTATTACTTTTTTTATTACACCGGTAATCCCTAAAATTTGAATTTTGTTAAGTGGATGATCCTAATCTGGATGAACTGTTAAGTTTCCGTTAATGTGTCTTATTTTATTCTATAAGCCGTCCTTAATTGTTAAATTTAACAATTTTTCATGTTAAATAAATAAATATAGATTCGATAGAAAGAAACAAATAAAAATATTCAAAAATTTGTCAATATCCATAAAACATGACACAAAAAACAAAAAAACGATATAAACCGTGTAAAATAAAATATATACAAAAAACATCCCCAAATTCACGCGGCATGACTCATTTGATCTAAGGTTGAAATTAAAATTCACCAAATTAGTCCTAATTTTTCGCTGTATATAAATATAATCCCCAATGTTTCTGATCATTTTCCTGTTTCACATTCTAACAAATTTTGCTTAAATATCATCATTTGAATTGAATACAACATTAAGTTTCCGTTTGAATTTATCTATTTGCATGCAGGTATCTTCATTTCTCTGTATGTAGATATATAGATACAATTTATGTATCTATATGTTTATCTATATGTATATTTGTATGTATGTTATATTTATTTATTTAAACTATATGCATTTGTTATATGATTTGAAATAATGAAATATTTACGGTTTTTTCGTGCAGTTTTGACTAGATTAATGGCGAACGATTTGAAAGTTGAATCCAACAGGTAATGTAGCTTTTTATTGCAAAATTGAAGTTCTAGGGTTTCGTTTATGGTTAATTAGTTATTTTCGAGGTTCATGTGTGTAGATTCTGGTTCCGATGAAATTAAATCGGTTATCGAGATCTATTTGATTTGCTGATTTGCTGTAGATTGTGATTTTTGAGTTTTTTGAAATATTTGAAATACGTTTGACTTCTTTATTTCTGTATATACTAATAGTTTTGATTAAGGAAAGAATATATTCTTGTATATCATCGCGGTTTAGATGCTTTTGTTTACTTGTGCTAAAGGATCATGGATCATTTACACATGGCCAGCAAACTGTTGTCGATTGTGGAAGTAATTAATTAATTAGTTGCTATATGATTTTCATATGTTGAATATTGTTTTGATCGAATGACCGGTTGGAAGAATTTGAAAAGATTGAAACATTTTCGCAGTGAAAGAACGGTAACTTGTGATTCTGAAGCTGACATAAAAGAATTTTTGATTCCTGATTACATACTGTTACGTGAATCAAAAGCCGAAAAACAAGAGCATGTTCCTGCGTCTCCTGTGATTGTATTTGTGAATTCTAGAAGCGGTGGACAGCTTGGTGGAGAGCTTTTACTTAGCTATCAAACGCTACTAAACAAAAATCAGGTTTCCTATTTACGCTAAATTCGATGAGATTTTAACGAATATCTACTTATTTGTAAATCGAGTTAACGCTAGTTGTTACCTTTTAGGTGTTTGATTTGAATGAAGAGGCTCCGGATAAGGTGCTAAATCAACTGTATCTTAATCTAGAGAGGCATAAGCATGATGGCGACTCTTTGGCTTCCGAAATCCAGATTAAATTGAGAATTATTGTAAGTCTGTTTTATGTTATGCTTTTTTTTTTTTATTTTTTTATTTTTTTTATATATATATATCCTTGTATTGTTTGTGTTATTTATGAAATAGTTGTGTTTATCAGGTTGCAGGTGGGGACGGAACTGCTGGTTGGATTCTAGGAGTGATTTCTGATCTTAACTTAACTCCGCCGCCTCCAGTAGCCACAGTGCCGTTAGGGACCGGAAACAATCTGCCATTTGCATTTGGTTGGGTAAGATTTTTTATTTAGCTACGACAATTCGTGTTGGGCAAATAACTATATCAGTTAATTGTTTAGAAGTTTGGTATGAGTGAGAGACGTAACATTCATTTTTCCTGATTTGCAGGGGAAGAAAAACCCTGGTACCGACCTTGAATCTGTGAAGATGTTCCTGAATCAAGTAAGAGATGCGAAAGAGATGAAAGTTGATAGGTATGTTATTATTTTCTTGTTTCTTAAGAAAGATCAAGTAAAAAAAGAACGGGAAACCTAGTCTGCTATTTGCTAGCATTTAGCTGTCTAGATGGATACTTGATTACATTGGCACAATAAATGATGTCTATTTTGTTTAATTTTTGAACTAAAGTAACCAATTGCAGCAGATAGAATTAATTTTTATGATCCAAATCTCAAATTACATGACCACTTTAAGTCGATACTCGGCTCTACCTTGGTCCTTTCTTATATTGTGAATATTAGAAGTAAAGACATGCTTAATTTGACATTATTTTTGCTTCAGCTGGCATGTTCTAATGCGCATGCAAGTTCCAAGAGAAGAAAATGCTTGTGATCCCATAGCACCTTTGGAGCTACCACACTCTTTGCATGCTGTCCGCCGTGTCCCCCAACCTGATGAATTGGAGAAGGTGCCGACTTCTCTCTCGTTCTTATTTCTATTCAATCTTTTATTAAAGAATCATGCTCGTCATAACATGGGAAATTCCTTTCCATTTCTAGGCTCTAGCATATGATATTTGTTGTTTTTGCAGGAAGGGTACCACACATTTCGTGGAGGATTTTGGAACTACTTTAGCATGGGTAAGGAATTTACTTACTCTGTTTTCACCATGTTCAACTTCTCCTATATCCGTTATCAAAGTTTTACTTTCACTTGTTCAAATAATCTAAAAATTTCGATATTGGAAATGAATAAGTTATGCATTAGCTCGACCTCTTTGATGTTCTGTTTGGCATGCACCAGTACTCTGAATTATTGATTTGATAATGCTAATGATGTTATGAGTTAGGACATATATGAAAAATGGTGCTTTTATCTTTCATCATACTTTTGGATAGTAATTATCTTGTGCTGATTCTCTCTGCAGGAATGGATGCTCAAGTGTCATACGGGTTTCATACAGAAAGAAAGCTAAACCCTGAAAAATTCAAAAATCAAGCATCTAACCAGGTAATGCTTTACTATATACTACTAAACCGCTTTCTCTTAAGGCAACACTTCAACCAATTTGCATAATTGAAAACATTTTTTGAACGGAAAGTATTTGCACACTTTTGATACACCTTTGTCCCTAATGGGACTTGAAGCCACAGCTATTGGTTGTTCGGCCACTTTGATACCGCTAGATTAATGGCATGTTGGTACACTGTTGAGAAAATTATCAAGATGTGTTGAATAATAGGGGTTAAAGAGCTAGATTGAGTAGTCGTTATAGCATTTACTTCTTCTTACTGCTTAACTTCTTCTTGATCAGAGTGCCTATGCAAAGCTTACATGCTCACAAGGATGGTTTTGGGCTTCACTTTCTCATCCGTCTTCATGGTAACTATTTAATTTAAAGGATTTACTTTCATACAGTGGAATTGCTTTTCTGTAACAACCGATACAAATTTCTACTACCTATAAATTAGTAAATAATTTTTTGAAGATTGAGGTTATTGGATTCAGTTTTATTAAAACAAAATAATGTTAAGTAACATGTCTTATTTATGGTCTTATGACAGGAATATTGCACAACTGGCGAAGGTTACGATAATGAGAAAGCCAGGTCACTGGGAAGTTCTGTCCATACCTCCCACGTAAGTTTGAATCTTCAGTGCTGCTTTTACGAGTCATCAATAATAATTTTAATAAAGTTAGGCGTATTGAGTAATATCCATTTGATTATTAATGCAGTATACGGTCAATCATATGCCTAAACTTGCCTAGTTTTTCTGGTGGACTGAATCCATGGGGCATACCAAGCAAAAGGAGAATTCGTGTGGTTAGTCTTTAACTTCTTTTTCTTCTATGATCTCGACGAGAAAATGTAATCAATTAGTTTAAATATACTTTCTTATATGTAATCAATAGAGAGAATGGACTCCTCCATACGTCGATGATGGATTTCTTGAAATTGTTGGATTCCGAAATGCTTGGCATGGTGCTGTTCTATACGCTCCAAGTGGACACGGGACTCGTCTTGCACAGGTACATGATTTTACCACAACGTTACATTAATTGATTAGAATTGCAAGTTTGTATATCAGAAACGTAAAATTCATTTTGTGTTTTGTAGGCAAGAGGCATCCGGTTTGAATTCCACAAAGGTGCAGCGGACCATACATTCATGCGAATGGACGGTGAGCCATGGAAACAACCTCTACCTAAAAAAGATGAAACCGTGGTTATTGAGATTTCTTGCTTTGGTCAAGTCAGCATGTTAGCCACTGCAAACCACCCATCAAAAGGTGTGAATGACCCTTTAACCCCTCGCACACCCAAGGATAACGAATGTGACAGTGATGATGAGGAGCCCGAAGAAATATCTGAAGAAAGGAAAAAGTTTGGTGCAGCTTTGAGTTTCAAATTACCCGAAGATTTTAACTTGTCTCAAGTGAGTTAGGTGTTGCGATAAAGGCTGATTAGGATCCGTTACTATTTTGGTATGGAATTTGTTCATTCATGGAGGTAAATTGGTAGTTTTACTTTACTCATTGGTTGGTTGATTTGTTCATATGATCTTGGTTTTGGAAGTTTAATTGAGGATCCTAACTAGTATGTACATTACTAGTGAAACGTTTATATTAGCAAGTAATGAAAAGGCTCGTTACTGACTTATTGGTAATATAGCGAATTTGGATGTTCTGTTCTTGTACTGTATTACTGCACGCTGCAAACGGGTTGGATGGGTTGGGTAAGTTTAAATGTTTACCCTTTACATAAACTGAAACACATTTTCACTTAATTAACACCATCATGGCAGTGAATCTCACAAGTATTTAAAATGTGTTGCACCATGTTTAAATATCATGAACTCGTTTAATCTATAATTACTTTTAAGTATCTGCTAGGAAATTGTTGATGTCAAAAGTAAAGCAATTTGCCAAAACAATCACTAGTTCGCCACGCGGCCTTTATGAGTATTGGAGTAAAAATTTGTCGGGTTGGTGTAGACGACCGTTAGGTGCCGTTCTTTGTCATCCCGAACTTCAATCTTAGTACAACAATCGAATAATCGTCAAAAGGAGACTCGATTCAAAAGATGGTGTCCGAGTCTTATGATTCTTGGACCCGAGGGTTTGAGCCCGTTTGATGGCGATTTCCTGAAAATAACATCCTCTTGTGTGAAGAAAATATTATATAAGTCCAATAATAATTTGGTCTTTTTCATGAGAGAGTGTGTGTAGAGAGAGAAAGTGGATGAAAAAATTGGTCCTTTTACAATGAATGGTGAACTCAATTTATAGAGTTATTAATATCCGTTATACATTATATGTTGGGCTTTGGGAGAAACCCATCAGTTACGTATGCACTTAATCATCGGAACGGATGGAACCCCGAAGGTCTTTCAGCCACATGTAAGATGAAGGCTTTTTGGCCAGATTTGGGATGAAAGCCTCATATGGGATGAAGGCCTTTCAGCCACATTTGGGACGACAACATTTGGAATGAAGGTCTTTCCAACCATATTAAAGGGATTATTGGAGACCCTACTCCAACAATGAATATGTCTAAAATTAGCCATGTCTTGGGTTGTTTTGAGTATTTCGTTTTGTTTTGTGCTGTAAACGTTCTATTTTGTTAATAAATTTTGCCGGGGTATTACCCTTTTACCCAAAAAAACATCCAATTCTTTAAAAATTACTTCCTTAGTCCTGATTGTCATGTTTGACTTATTAAAGTATTTTTTTTAACTAACTTTAAATATTTTTATAATTTATTTGTGTTAAATATTATTAGATAAAGATTATATCAATTCAAATATATATAAAAATCAATATATTTATATAATTATATATAAAGGAATATGTAACATAAATAAAAGTATCTAAGCACAAAGTTAAGAAAATAAATTTTCAAAGGTCAAACAGTACCATAACAATTGAACGGAAGGATGGACTTTTTATAACAACAATTCATATTATTTGAAAATATATAAATTAATAAAAATAATAACCCCAATATAAAACAGTGTGTTAAACATGAGCACGTGCTCGAATTCCAGCTTTTATTATTATAACATGTGGTTTTCTGTCATTGAATAAGGAATACTACCCAATCAATAGTATTTCCGCCATCAGTTCGGTGGTCGATTGGAATCTAATTAATCTTAAATTTAAATCTCATCAATGCCTATGGAATTGTACATTTTATTATTATTATAATAAGAATATTGTCTTTAAATACAATTTTTTTCATTTTTTTTACAAAACAGGTTGTTGCTGGACTGGTTTAGGCGTTGCCTGTATTGCAAGGAGACCAGGGCAGGGTTCGAATCCTACAAACCCCTCGTATCCTTACTTTTTTTGTGTGGGACTTTCATTTTTTTATTTTTTTTTAATTAGTATTTATACTTTGCGAATCAAATAATCCCGTCAACACGATCACAGATTTCGTTTTGCCCCGGACTCGTGCAACGCACGAGTCTCCTCTAGTTTGTCTTTATTTGATAACGCGCAACGAATATTAAAAACGTAAATCAAGAGTAATTATTTAAGATTTATAAAAGATGTAAATAAAAAATATGATAAACTTAACAGGTTCATATAATAAATATCGAATTATAGAAAAAGTAAGAAAAAAGGAAAACTTATTTAAACTTATAAAAAAGTGTTTATAGATGTAAAATAAAGTTTGTTAAAAGTTCTATGATAAAAAGTGTATAATAAACGGAAAGTAGTAATAAAAAGATAAGCGAAATAATAATACATATCTAAAAGAGTTAATATATATATATATATATATATATATATATATATATATATATATATATATATATATATATATATATATATATGCTGTTTTGTAAGACTTTAAAATTTAAGTTCAAAGACTATTTAGTCTTTTTTGAAACCCTGATTTAATTCTTTCAAGAAATGTGCAAAGCAGGTTTCGAACATAGGTCTCTTGGCTAGCGTGCCCATGTCTTTAATCACTTGTCTAGGGGAGACGTTTTGGTTACAATTTTGTTAGATAAGAAATATATATAAAACCGGATTTGACACTGTTGATGAACACTGTCATTTTCAAAATTATATACATGGAATTACTGTAATCCCAAAACCGCACTCATAATCGAACTTTTGGTTAACTGAAAATGTTAACCGTTTGGTGTAGGTTAAATCGGTTTCGGTTAATCGGTTATGTGTTATTTATTGGGTCGGTTATTGGTTAACCGTCGATTAATAACTACAAATATTTAAATAAAATTATAAGTTAAAACTAAAGATAATATTTCATTATTAGTTATAAAATACAATAACAAAAGTTATTATAATAGCTATCTTTGAAGATGATTCCTAAATCGCGATGTTTTATAACAAATTTGTTACTTTAAATATTGAATATTATGTGAATTTACTTGAACAAAATATAATACGACAATTTAGTTTCAACTTTGTTATTAACAATAGGACATATTTTTAAACAAAAAAAAATAGATATCCTCATAATGTTTTAATTGCGTTTATAGATGTAATATAGTATTTAAATGTTTGAATGGTGTTTAAATGAATAACATCATTAATAAGATCGCAATTTGGTTAAATGAATTTGATTTACATTTCCGTTAGCATTGAATTAAATGAAAAAATTAGTGGAGTATAATTAAAGATGCTTAACTGTAGTAAAATTGTTTAAATATATATTGAGCGGTTTGGTTAATTTGGTTCGGTTTTTAAGGCAAACCCTTAACCGAACCGAAATATTGGGTTAAGGACAAATTTCAAAACTGAATCATCGGTTATGTGATAGGGTCGGTTAATTTGGGTCAATTATTTCTGTTACGATTCGGTTAAATCGGTTTTTGTTCACCCCTAGAATTACATACAATATACTTCCTTCTTATAAAAAACCTGTCTAACATTTTTATTTATTTTTATTTTCAAATTATTATCTATTTTAAAATATAAATAGTTAAAAAGTAACTGATATCTTTAATACTATATAGTGATAAAATGAGTAATGTCTTGATAAAAACATTTCACTAATTACATTTATTTTTATTTAAATATTTTTTATTTCAAACATTATTTTTAAAACAACGAAAGTACACTTTACATTTGGTTTTATATTACTTAACAACCTTGATAACTACCGATATAATTTTTTTGTGTCACATAAGAATAGTGACAAAAATACGATAATTCAAAGATACACAAACAATAAAGTAAATGAAAATACATTTAATCTAGTTGTATCTTAATGACTTGTGAATCAAATAATGTAAGTTTAAATCCCGTTAGAATAAATATATATATGTATATGTATTCTAAATAATAATAATAATAATAGTAATAATAATAATAATAATAATAATCCAAAATAAATAAAATTGAGTTACAAAATTGAAAATTATTTATTACAAGAGATTCTTTCTAACATTTATATTAAATATTTCGGAGTAATAAAAAAGTAAAAAACTTGACTTGGGGAGCAATAAACAATTATCATAACTCCAAAATCAGCAGCATAAATAACCAGAAAGCAACTTATTTAACTTTTAAACCAGCGTTAAAAACCAGCAGCAAATTTCCCTTGGTACACCCGAACACGGTTTTTAGGCATTTCATCGTACTCCCATCATATTTATACCCCACCCCTCCCCCTCTCAAACCACATCATTTTCCGCACTATTCTTTTTTAAAATTGCAGCCGGTGAGAATCGAACCTTAGTTGTTTTAATTAAATTCTCATATACAAAACATGGCTAGTGGATCAGCGATTAAAGCATGGTTAGTAGTAGCGAGTATTGGCGCGGTTGAAGCGTTGAAAGATCAAGGTGTAGCGAGATGGAATGGACCTCTTAAGTCACTTCATAATCATGCGAAAACGAAGATTGTTAATTCGTATAATAAAACTATTGCGGATCGGTCTAGAAGATCGATGATTATTGGTTCGGAGTTGAAAAGTGGGAGTTATCGATCGAAGAAAACGAAAGCGGAGTGTATGAAGAAAGTTATTGATATGAATTGTTTTGGTCCTAATAGATTTTAAATTTAGGTTCATTTTAAAACGGTCATGAAAATACCGGTTAGGGCGCATAAGAAAAAATCGCTCGCTCGAATAACATGAATATGGATTTTTCTCCGTTTACCTATTTACGCGTTTGTTAACGGTTTTGTATTTGTAATTTCTAATACATCCCATATTTTGAATCATGTTGGCAATGTATTATATTTTTATGTTTATATTTAATTGTGAGAATTTTGTGAATTATTGTTTTTCGTATGAATTTGTTTGAAGAAATCGCCGACGTGTATGTGAAAAGTGGCGGCGGTGTATCATTAAACATTTGTTTTAATCATATCAATACCAAAGTTAAAAAAAGAAATAATACTGTAATTTGTTTTGGTGTTGGTATGGTATATATAACCTAAATTCTAGGAGTATTGATAACAACAACTTTTTAGATCGTAATTAAAAAAATTAAACATGTATTACTTTATTTTATAATATTAAAAATCGGCTCTTATATTTGTGGAATTTACCTCATACTTTCAAGGATTATTACTTAAACTTTTGTTCATGTGATATAATCACAAACTTATAGACCCGTGATTATCAAGACTCTTTTTCTAATTCTTTTATGATAGATCAATACTTAACTATTCAAATTAATTAATAATCCTTTGTTTAAATAATATGTGACCTTTTTGTTGAGTGTGATAATTTTTTGTACGACACGAAAATAAGCGAGTCTGAGTTGTGGTTAAATAGATTTGTGTTATAAATGGATCTGCATGACTAAGTTTAATAATTGGTAGAGTTTGGGTTATCCTTCCAGATCCATTAACAACTTGTCAACCCGTTTAAAACTACCGATAAGAAAATTAATGTTATCTTTTTGCCAAAAGAGAAAAGGTAATGCTATAAATTTATTTTATCACTAAGTTATGTATTTTCTTATATTTCTCTTCTAATAGCCAATATGTTTCTCCAAAACAGTTCTTTTTTGTTTTATATACTAGCTTATTGACCCGCCTAATATGCGGAGAATTATATCAAAAAATATATAATGTTAACAAAGAACATATAACTTATATAAAAAGATTAATAGAAAGCTATTGGTTATGTAGACAAAATGATTATGTTAGCAAATGTGAAGTTAAATAAAACATTTACTGTATAATTCGGAAAAAAAAACTTATTAAAAATAAAAAAAATTATAATATATAAAAAAAACTAAAAATATTGCGTAAATAGAACGAAAAAAAAACATAAGATTTTTTTATTTAATATGTTTTCCGTTTTTATGAAAACACTCGTAAAACAATAAAATAATTATTTTTTTCTTTTTATAATATATAGAAAAATAAAAATATTGGGTAAATATGACAAAAAGAAAAAAAAAGAATATTTTTTTATATAATATATGTTTTCCGTTTATATGCAAAAAACCCATAAAACAATAAAATAATTTTAGTTTCTTTTATACTAAAAATGTGTATGTGTTCGAAGAAAAAATATGTTTTGTATTTTTTTAAAATTAATTTAAAATACAAGTGTTAGATTATTTAAAGTAGAAAGGTTAATTAGTTTTATTTTATTAATACTATTAAAAATAAGGATAAAATTATTTAAAGTAAAAGGGTTAAAATGAAATTATTAATAATGACATCATTAATATACTTTGCCAAGTGGCATTTTAGGCCTCTCTTTTATTATATATTAAGATATCGTATGCATATTAAATATTTAGAATCTCGATTTATAATGTAGTTTTTTTTTTCTTATCTAATATGAGTATTAAATGGGACGACACGACAAACATGTTTATTAAACGGGTAGGTTTGAGTTTACCTTTTCGTCACAATAATTTAATGGGTTGGTTTGGGTTGAGGTATATAAACGTGCCAATACATTAAATTATGACTCACAATCTAAACTCGATATGATTGTCACCTCTATTTTTTGTTATCTCAAAATAAGTATTACTTTTAAAAGTTTTTATCAAATCTCTTATGTCACCCTTAATTATTAAATTACATCACATTCATACTAACAAATTTCTTTAACTTTCTAAGATTTAATTATATGTTAGTTATCTTATTATTACGATAAAAAAATCAAAAAGATTTTTTTAGAAGACAATGGGGTAGGCCTTTCACCGACCTTCCTGCCACGTAAGACGGACTCACTCACGAACACTACCCCTCTCTTGTACCAACTCGTCGAGCTCCTTGAGCGAGCTCTCAACTATCCGATTCCCCCACCCTTTTTTTTCTCTCATGTATTCACAAAAATGGATTTCTTAGAAGCTATTATCATTGGTCTAAGAAAATGATAATATTCATTTATATTAATTAATCATTACAAACGTTACATGCAACTTTTTAGCGTGTTTCTTTTGATGATTTTTTTTATACCATATTTATTTAATAAATATTACGTAAAATGAAAGGAAAAAAGGTAAAACCATGGTCTACTAATAATCCATCCACTTAATCCCATGGTTTCTGCAACCCATGTATTTATTTCATTCCATATGTCTTTTCCCTCCCCCTATAAATTCAACTTTTACTCACTCTTATTTCTTAACCAAAATAAACACAATCTAAGTGATCAATTATATATAATCAACATCAACTAAACATAAACAAAGAGATTAGACATGTGTGGCGGCGGTAATCACGTAGAATGTAAGTATCGGTTTACGTTCAACGTTGTTAAGATGCAAACGCACCAAGAGATGTCTAAGGCGGATAATGGGGAAGCTAATGGGCGGTTTTTGGGTGATTTGAAATCCGAAAAGAAAGATCAAAAGAGAGTTAGGGAAATTGAGAAGGTTGAGAATGTACTCCACTTGATTATATGGGGACCTAAGTGATAAATTCGGATTTTATATCTTGTTAGAACTTATAACTATTATGTCTATATTGTCAAAATTCATATTTTATATTTCATTAGGAAAAACAAGGTTATGGCTTTGAGTGTTTATAAGTTATACAATGGTGAAAAACACACATATATAGTTGTTTGAAGTTGATATATGAGAACTTCAATTTCAATAAGTTCTTGAGATAGAGATTACTATTTTAATAAGTTCGTTATTCATTTTAAAAGGTTGCTCTAAAGATTTATTAACATAAGATATAATATCATTTTCTTTTTACATCACAAAAAGAAGAAAAAAAAATTGAAACAAAAGAAAATAGCAAAATACATAGTTAGATAGAACTGAAACCGGAAACCGAAACCGAAAAGAAAAAAAAAACAAAACTGGAAACAGAATAGCAAAATACATGGTTAGTCATAGAAGTATACAAAACATGAACTACACCAAGAAAAAAAGAATTATTTGAATAAATTAGGGATCAATATACTTTAGCATTTAGATATCAAAATGATCATCATCTAAGAAACACTAACATCAAAATTATAAAAACAAGAACACTTACAATTTTCGATTTATATACCAATACAACTTGTTTTAGGAGCCACAACGATACCATCTTGGAACTTGGGTAATTATACGTCGAAGATTCCGTCTTGTAATTTGTAGTTGTTCTTTAAAGTTTCATGAATGTTTAGCTGCACGACGATTTTGGTAGGAGTTATCGATCTTTCAATAACAAGGTCTTGACACACATTTCTTTTTGACATTTGCATATTGATCAACCCAACATTTGTCATTTTCAACTGCCTTGTCCCATCTACGCCAAAAGATACGCATTTCAAGATACGATTGCCTCCTCACCTACATATAAACGCGAAGTAGATACGTTGTATGTTCCATAGTATTGCCAAAAGGATTTAAGCATATATAGCAAGGGGAAAAAAGATTATAAAAAAGCAAAAGAACGAAATAACACACATCATGATACATAACACAAACGGCATTTCCAAAAGGGTCGACGCTAAATTGGACATACCTCGCCTCTACCATCGCCTGCATGGTCACTAACGTTCAACTGCAATTAATAAACATGGATAGTATTAATGGTCACCAAGAGTGCAAAGATATAGGGGTTTGAGAGTTCAGGTCTAAGACTAATACCGGCTTTACAAGATCATCTATATCAGTTGAGTTTTTTGTATTTACATGATCAGTATGTGACACATTGCTCGCCTACAACAAACAAAAACATGTTACAATTCATGAAACCGGATAAATCATGTCAGTAAACGACTAAACGTATAAAAAGGGTACGAGTCTTGACCAATTTAAAATAACCATTTGTGGAATTCCTGATACCAGCCATGACATATAACCATTGTACGTAATTACTTGGGCCAAAGAGCCCATAGAACAGTAATATAATTTTGATGCATTGTTTTCTTCTGATTCTTCTTAGAAGATGATCAAGGGAACTGAAGCTAAAACGGTATGCTTGACCCATGACCGACTTTTACAAATTTATGATAGTGCGAGTCAATCAACCTAAAAACGTAGCACTGGGGTAATACTAGTACTTACATGGTTTGAACCACCAAGAGACGGGACACCTAAATGAACAATGTATTCAGCATCAACCACACCAACCTTTTGTTTCCGGTCACCCTGTAGAAACAAAGTCAGTAACAAGATAGAGTGAGGTCATAGACGGATAAATTTCATGAGTGATTGATAATTTACCTGAGCGCAATAGCCAAGCTGAAAATCGATACCCCATCCATGAATCAGATCATTCTGTTAACCACAGAAAAATCATCAAAATTAACCTCCCGAAGGTATAATATGATTTTATTAGAAGAAGAAAAGAAAGTCGGCAATTTTCTTATCAACTTTTTACAGTCGTAAGAGATAAATTTTGTGAAATATTTTTTATACCTGAATCAGATACCACACACATCGCCATGCAACTTTTGAGAACACAGGAGCCATCATTTCAACCCACCTGCGATATGGAAAATACCGTTAACATGATAAATATTTTATGTTATTGAATGAAATTTTTGTGAGTTAAACTATTCATTGTCATAAGACTTAAACAAAGGCAGTGTTTTCTTACCCGAAGCATGGAGGACCTGTGCTATTGTCATAACATCTTCCACCGCCTCTTAACTTAACATAATTCCTATTTATAACATAACGAAATGGAGATCAGCGCTTTCTTTCCTTCTTTTTGTCTTTTTCTTTTGAAATTTTACAAGCATGATGTTTTATTTGATATGAACACGCACAATCCATTGTTTCATTAAGTTAATCTTTTTAAAAATGAGGCACATAAATACCTGTGAACTTTCGAGTTCTTTTGACGTATAGTAATTTGATGATGGATCTCTGATTTTCCAGGATCAAGTGCTGGCTGTGAAATGTCAAGTTCTTCCTCTTTGATAATTGATATATAACTGCAACAAATGAACGGATTAGAGAAGATCGATAGTGCAGTTCTTTCAAGGATGAAGCAATTCCACTCTATGAACAAACTCAAGAAACTCACTCTTAAGATTTATTTAACTTCTCCCGTTTGCATTAGGCATCTTTCTTATACGTTTGTTGTTAATTATTTGTAAACTATTTTATGTTATTGCTGAGAATTTATCGAAAGAAGAAATCTAAGGGCTAAAATCGATGTTTATGAACATGGACACGGATAAAAGTGGCACAATAATGTTATTGAGCTCATCACATCAGAACGTTAAGAAGATTTGGACAAAGCGTTTAAAGTTCATATGTTTTGCTTGAATAAGTCCAATTTTCTTGTTTAAAGTTCACCATGTCCAATGTTCACTTGTATCAATCTAATTGCTGTGTTTCTATATTATGTGCGTTAAAATTTATTGTTGCGACTTTGGGTTTGATCGTTTAGGTATAAACTACGTCTTCAGTTTCGATTTAAAATAATCTGAACTCAACTCATTTCATTTTTCTCACTTGACTCTATAGAGATTCTCACTTGACACTTTAGCAGTGAGAATCGACTCATAAAGAAGTAATGGGTCAAAGATATCAGTTCTATAGTCCAGGATCGTAGAAACAATGCTAGTTAACTTACCGGCTTGGATTTAAATATTCGATATCAAGGTCCTCATCCCAAAGAAACACATAATCATACTCTGCCACTATGTCAGGATGCAAAAACCGCTTGGCAAACCACCTAAAACATATGAAAAATTGAAGAAAAAACAAAACAATTATTACATATATTAGAAATGCAATAAAAGTAGATGTCTAACATAAAAACTGCTGGGAAAAATTATCTAACCACTTTGTTTGGTTCATGGCAGAAATGTGAATTACTCGACTAGCCCATTGTAGATTATCCCATTGATCAACAATGCCATCGTAATGAAAGACCATAATGACAAAGTCATGTTCTAGAAACTGCAACATTATAGTAAGGTATCAGTAAGATTAAAGTCGCTTATTCTATTTAACATCTTTTGATTCATGTTTCGTACATAAAAGATGAAGAATTAACAGACCTACACAACGGAGTACAAAAAAATGATAATAAATATTTACATACATGTACGCTTAAGTAGAGACAAGTTAGTTAATTACCTTTGTTATAATTTTATCTACCAAATACTTTTGCTTTATTCCAGCTGCAATTGCCAGCAAGTTCACAGAACGGTTTGATTTGCTCTGAGACAAAAGAACCCAATTCAAGATCATTATTCAATTTTCTAATAAAATATCGAGCATATAGGCAACATTATATAAAAACTTTCGAAAGAAAATGTTGCAGTTTTGTATTAAATGAATGAAAAAGATATCAAAACTCACACCATCATCAAATGAACCCCATAAAGGGCGCATTTTCAAGTCGGAAGTTTTAGCAAGAATTCCCTCTGGCAATATCTCGCTACCTGGAGGCCTACACCGATTCTAAATCAAACTGGAAACATTTAGCTTAGTTCGTTAAATATATAAAAACATATGATATTTGTCTTCGTAAGATGAGAACCTTGCATTTGTTTGCTTCTTTCAACTTCATTTCAGATCTTTGTATTATCTACAAAGACGACATATTACATTATTACTAGCATAGACAAACAAGCTTATAAATAAGTGAACGAATAGTAGAAAACTACAAGTACTTTGAAGTCATTTGCAAAGAATGCGGTCCCAAGTAGATAAACACCGCAAATTAGAGATGACACGACAATGAGACTCGCAACACTTCTTCTACCGTTATGATCAGAGAGTAGAGGGACCTAAAATTACCACAAAATTAAGACGACACACATTTAATAAGTCAGTCTTGCTAGTATTGACTTTTAAGAGTCAAACCGAGTGCTTCTTAATATTACAATTGATATAAGCACATAACGCTTCATTATCCGAAAAAAATATAACAAGCTTAGTAATTTGAACTTTCAAATGGCTAAGACAATTCAAAATGTTATGTTACATTTCTAACACACGAATTTGACACTTCAAGTTGTATAAGCATGTTTAGTTCATGAATAGAGCTAGTTTGACTTTCTTGGGTCAAACTTGTTAGATTTGTATATTAAACCAAATATCATGTCAAGAAAAAATCATAAAAAACAGATATCAATTATCGTAAATTGTAGCAAGATTCTTATAGTAAGCTTAAATTTAGCTTATATTTAAGATTATGTATTTACCTTATAACAAGTGCGGAGCCTTAAACTTTTTTTTAAGGGCAATGTAAAACGTATTTATCAAGCGAATAAATTTTGATTGTTTTAAGGCAAAGTAGGAATACTTTTATTTTTATAGTTGCAAAATTTTAAAAATATTATAAATAAAGCTTTTATTTATATTATGAAAAGAATTGTTGCGGACAACTGTCTACTATGCACCGCGATGGCTTCGCGAAAGCTAAATATGATAAGGAGCTTTAAAAATAAAATATGGGAGATACAGGGGGTGGAGAAGAGATAGAAAAAGGGTAAACATGTAATTTGTACCATACTCAATTATGCCATTTTCACCAAAAATAAGTCGTCAATATGAAATAAGCCAGCTATTTTATGCACTCCCAAACACTCTAAATATATTTGTTTTCAATAGCGGAATTAGCTAAATAAAGTGATAAACAAAGTAACTCAAAATAAAGACACATCATACATATATATTAATATATGCCTGTAAATTAGCTACCTAAAAGAGTCTCGACCTCAGACAGACATCATGATATAACCACTTGGACAAGGCTAGTAGTCAAATTAAAAGGATTTTTTTGTGGCCAAGACTTGAACTCAATAACTACATGTATCAAGCTCTTTGACCTACCACCTGAGAACATGCTCTGGCTTTAGATATATGTATATATATATATATATATATATATATATATATATATATATATATACATGGAGAGAGAGAGAGAGAGAGAGAGAGAGAGAGAGAGAGAGAGAGAGAGAGAACATACAAAGTCGAAAATCATCTTCATGTAACGAAGGTTTGAAGGACAGGAAAGTGGATCGTTTTTATAAAGCAAAGAATAATAATAATATGAAAAAGTTTATGGAGAAAGTAAGGAATAAGAATTTTACGTAACCGTCGAATTCAAGTCAACCAACATACAACATCATCAAAATCAACGTTAAAGAGTGTTGTATATATATCATATATGTAGCGGTGATACAAGAGAGTGGGTTTGTGTTTTTGGTGGTGTCGTGTCTTATTCGTGCAACCCACTTTCTACACAACTCTCATTTTATACTCCAAAAAATCAACTTAAAAGATTTTTTTTTGGACATTTATTTATTAATATTAGGATATTGAATATTTATTTAATTTAATGTTAATAAGTAACTCATATTAAATTGTAATTAACTACCGGTTAAAATTGGTAAATTATTAATTATTTGTAAATTAAGTTACTCGAAAATCACTTAAATATAAAAAATGAAGTGTCTACAAATTAATTATTTTATCCGACCAAAAAATAAATTTTTGATTTAAAAATGTTTACAGTTTTAATCGGATTGCCAATAAACTAAAAAGATAACAAGACTTAAAAAATTGGAATTGGAACGATGTTATTGTGATAAGGATGACAAAGTTGTTGATGAACACGTTGTTCGAGATGTTATTAAAGAGGCTACGAATGTTGTTGTTCATGAGAGGTTGTGATTTTTTAAAGTTAATGTCTTTCATTGTTAATATTAAATTAAATATTATACATCATTTTAAAATATACATGTGTGTAGTTGTTAAATACCATAATTTATGTTGGCTTATAAATTTCATATATGTTGTTTTTTAGTACCACAAATGTATGCTACTCGAATCATCGAGGATGACACGGTAGATCGCATAGCCAATAAACGTGAAAGAGAACAAGACTAAAAAAACTAAACGATTTTATTGTGATCGAGGATGACAAAGTTGTTGATGAAGACGTTGCTCGAGATGTTGTTGTAAAAGATGTTATGAAGGTTGTTTCTCATGTCATTGCTCATGAAGAGGTTTTGATCTTTTAAATATAATGCTCTTTCATTGTTAATATTAAATTAAATATTATACACCATTCTAATGTATATATGTGTGTAGTCGTTGAATGTTGCAATTTATGTTTTCTTATAGATTTCATATATGCTTTTTTTTAAATACCAACAAATATATGATACTCGATTTTTACATCATTTAAAAAAAGTTGTGAACCATTTTACATACTCTATCTTTGCACTAATCTAGGTTATATTTATGATAACCAAAAGTCATTGCTATCCGTAAATTTATTTTCAGAAAGACGATTACCGAAAAAAATCAAGTCATCTCTAGCATACTTTGTTTTCGCACTAATTTATAGTCGTCGCTGCAACATTTGAATATCATAATAGTTATTATTTAATGTATCTACATCAAATCAAGGGCCAATTTGAAAGAACCGTTCAATCCTCCACCAAATTGTGCTTATTTGGTTAACTCATGTCATAATGTCACGTATTAATTTGCAACAAATACATTCAGATTCTTTGTAAAAATATAAAAAAAATCATATTCGATATATTTAAATTACCTTATATATTTCCGTTTTGAAGAACAATTTGGATGCATTAATAACTAATTGTAAGTTAGACATGTAAAAGAACATAACTTAGCTAAACTCATTTTATTTAAATGTTAAACATATAGGTATTTACAAAATTTTCATTTTATGCTACATCATGATCAATGTAAAATTATTTGAACAGATATATTTTATATATAAACTCTTAGCTACAGCTAATGAATTATAACTTTAATTTTCATTATGCAATTCAGATATAGTATGCAAAGTATTTGACATGAAACCGTAGCCAGAATTTTATATTATAAGAATTTGTTATCTATTATTGAAACAACATATAAAATAAATACCGATTAAAGGTGACCCGTTGTTTACTTTTATGTTATAGTTAAATTAAAGCTAAAAAGATATATATAAATTACGCTCTTTAGAGAGAGGTCAAACACCTTTCCATCCATATGTCTTGCCACTAATTTGATAGTTACGTTTATCTAGATTACTAGATTATTGTCCCGCGATAGCGCGAAAAAAAATAAAAATTGAATCATAAATTTTACCCTTATGTAGATTTTAATTTATTATGAGAAAATAGTGTTGTACGTAGAATATATATATATATACTTTTACGTTTATACAGATGTTGTTTATAGTTATAATAACATATACACCTTTATTTTTATACACATGGTTTGATATTTTGTGTTAGGAGATTTTAGAATAATAATAAGGTAAATTATAGTCCAAATTAAATGATTCTATAAATAAATTATAATTATGTTTTTTATTTGAGTAGAGATTGAATAAAAGAGAGAATGTAATTATGTATTGTAAGAGGGTGTAAAATGAAAATAATCTTTGATGACATCATCAATCTGATCTAACGGCTGACATCAAAGAGGTTAAACCATCCAACGGATCTTAATTCGCCATGTGGCATTTAAGGCCTCTCTTTTATTATATATTAAAGATATGTTAAATATACATGGACACATGTCTTATAATTAGCCATGACATTGTTTAATTTGATATGTTAGGAAAAATAATATTTTTAATTAATTTAAGAGTTAATTACATAATTGGTCCCTGTGTTTGTTCCAAAACAACGGGTCCAGTCCCTGGGTCGCAATTCCTTCGGACCCAGTCCCTGGACCCTATCTTTGGTTGCACGTTTGGTCCCTCCCACTAACAATCGTTAAAAAATTCCGTTAAATACATCACATGCATGGCACGTGATGGGTAATAAGGTAATTTCGCCTCTTTTTTTTTTTCCCTTTATACATATCCATCTTCTCTTCCTCATAATTCAACCCTAATTCCTCTTTTTTTTTTTCCCCTTTAAACAAAACCCAGATGAAATTAAGAACAAGAACAAGAACATAAAACAAAACCCGGAATCCCCTTGTCATAAAAGCTGCCTTAAGGTTGTTATGTTTCCGAGCACCGCCGGAATCTTGCCGGAGATTAAATTGTCAACTAAAGAAAAAACTTCAAGGTTTTGAAAAGAACCAATTATTTCAGCTTTTATCGATCAAAATCCCCTTGTCATAAAAACTAAAACTTGCAGATTTCTTCAACTTAATGCTTCCTTTCCCGACAGCATTGTCTGTTTTTACCTTAGCAGCTCCGATAGCTCCGGCCCACCACCAGCTCATGATGCTCCTCCGATGGGTTGATGGATCGGTGAAGGAAAGAAGGTTGGAGAAGAGAGCTGGCAATAGTCTGTTTTTATATCTCAGACTCTCTCACTTCAACCATTTTCTTAACAAATCAAACACAAATAGATCCAATATCATATATTACGAAATTATTTTGTACTTATTTTGTTGGAGAAGAGAGCTGGCGTCGTTTTCGAGGTATGGCGGTACCATACTTATTTTGTCCTCTCCGCAATCTGGTGTCTGAAATAGTAATCACAACGACTCATCCATGGTAATGGATCTGTTGACCGATCAAAACGCGTAAAGTCCAATTTGCAGTGGCGATTTGATTTTTCTTCCTTTCTTTTTGATTATTTTTGTTGACTGGATCGGAGTTATATGAGGATTATATGGTGATTTTGGGGAGAGATTCATCGGAGAAAGATTTCGGAATTAACATAAAACTGAATTTGGGTTGTGTTTATTTGATGATAGGCCGACCTAAAACTGAATTTGTGTTTGTGTTTATTTACTGGATATGTATAAAGGGAAAAAAATTGGCGAAATTACCTATTTACCCATCACGTGCCAGGCATGTGATGTATTTAACGGGATTTTTTAACGATTGTTAGTGGGAGGGACCAAACGTGCAACCAAAGATAGGGTCCAGGGACTGGGTCCGAAGGAATTGCGACCCAGGGACTGGACCCGTTGTTTTGGAACAAACACAGGGACCAATTATGTAATTAACTCTTAATTTAATAAGTAATAAAGGTCAAACAATCCACGACAATTACATATGTCCCTTTTTCATTAAAAATGAATTGAATTATTTTTAATATTTTAATTATTTGTTTCCTAAATGATGGAGAAAAATAGCATGTAAAGAGTTTGACCATCATTACGTCAATGGATGTCACTGACTACTCCCATTTCTATGTCCTAAATTCATTTCGAGTAATTATTTGATCTCTATATAGATAAAAATCGTTAGGACAATCATGTACATTATTTTGATATAAAAAAAATATATTTATAGATTTATACTAAAACTAAATCTTTTCATTTGTATTACATCAAATTATTTTTTGTATGTCATATAAACTTCTTTTAGTAAATATACTAGATTATTGTCCCGCGATAACGCGGGAAAAAATAAAGATTCAATCATAAATTTTACTTTTATATAGATTTTAATTTAGTATGAGAAAATAGTGTTGTACGTAGAATACATATATATACTTTTACGTTTATATACATGTTGTTTATAGTTATAATAACATATACACCTTTATTTTTATACACATGGTTTGATATTTTGTGTTAGGAGATTTTAGAATAATAATAAGGTAAATCATAGTCCAAATTAAATGATTTTATAAATAAATTATAATTATGTTTTTTATTTGAGTAGATATTGAATAAAAGAGAGAATTTAATTATGTTTTGTAAGAGGTGTAAAATGAAAATAATTTTTGATGACATCATCAATCTGATCTAACGGCTGACATCAAAGAGGTTAATCCATCCAACGGATCTTACTTTGTCATGTGGCATTTAAGGCCTCTCTTTTATTATATATTAAAGATTTCACTAATTCGTAAATAAAATCTAATTAATTAAATTTTAATATAATATTAATTAATATAATATACATAATAAACTTGAAGTAGGAGTTTGTTCATCCAATGATTTTGGTTTCTGTTATGTTTTAGAAGAAATTGCAGATGACGGATTAAAAAAATTCCGAATAACTTTTGGAAATCAGTTAGTGTTAATCATTTTAGTTGTATTTTCCATTTATTTTACTTTGTTGTAATTTTCGTTGAATTTGTTGTTTGTAGAGTTTAAAGCTTGTAAAATTTTAAATATAATGGATGTTTAATTTTCTAATTTTATCATTTATGTATATTACATGTACATTTGGTTATTTACTAGTAATTAATCTATTTTTCTAAAATATTTATAACTAAATAATACATAAAATAGAAAAGTTAATGAAATTTTTATTTTATAAATCTCAACGAACTTGTTTTTAAAATATAAATTTTTATAATTTAATATTAACTTTTTATATTAATAACATAACAAATATGTAAATTAATTAATATGAAAGGGATTAAACAATAAAAGAAAATAAGATCAAAAGGGTTAAAATGAAAAAGAAATACATTTGGTGTGAGGAATAGTATTATAACAAATTTGGATATGAAAATGGTGTAATATCAAAACTTTGTACCATTTTAGTGTCTTGGTTGAAGATGATTTACACAAAAAAATTACACCAATTTGGTGTTTTGATGTATACATTACCAAGACACCATTTTGGTGTAAGTTTTGGTTTCACACCATTTTACGCCAAATTTGGTGTGATACTATTCATTACACCAAATGTATTTATCTTTCATTCTAGCCCTTTTAGTTTTTTTTTATTGTTTAATCCTTGTCATAGTAATTAATTTATATATTTAAATTTGTTACAAGTTTCAAACCTAAACAAATACAACGAAAAAGTACAAAACAAATAAAATAAATGGAAATACATTTAAAAGATTAACACTAACTAATTTTCAAAGTTGTTCGGAATTCCTGTCAATCCGTCATTGGCGGTTCCTCCCAAATCATAAAATAGACGAAAATCGTCGGATAAACTAACTCCTACTTTGGGTTTTATTGTTGAGCTCTTTTTTCCATAAGAAAGAAAATTTGACCCGTGACGAAACAACTAGGTTTACTGAATTTCTTGCTCGACATAAGAAAATTAAAGATAAAGACGCTCATTATGAACTTCGTAATGCATTAATAGACCATTTATGGGGACGACATGGAAACTCGAAAAACTCAAATTTTAATTTAGAATAGTAAACAATATTTGTTGTATGTTTTATGAATTACCGTCTTAATGTTATTAATTATGTTTAGTTTACTACTAATATATAGGTTTTATAAAGTTGATTATATTAGCGTTTAACTTAATTATTTAGCTTATATTTACGAATTAGTTAAATAAATTTACTAATAGAAATTAATATGTAATAAAAAAAATATTTAGTGTAAAGATTTTATGTAATACATTGGAGAAGATTTGATTTTGGTGTAACATATTCCAATAAAAGATGAAGAATTACCAGACCTACACAACGGAGTACAAAAAAATGAAGATTTGATTTTGGTGTAACATATTCCAATAAAAGATTTAAAAATGTTTACAGTTTTAATCGAATTGCCAATAAACTAAAAAGATAACAAGACTTAAAAAATTGGAATTGGAACGATGTTATTGTGATCAAGGACGACAAAGTTGTTGATGAAGACGTTGTTCGAGATGTTATTAAAGAGGCTACGAATGTTGTTGTTCATGAGAGGTTGTGATTTTTTAAATTTAATGTATTTCATTGTTAATATTAAATTAAATATTATACATCATTTTAAAATATACATGTGTGTAGTTGTTAAATACCATAATTTATGTTGGCTTATAAATTTCATATATGTTGTTTTTTAGTACCACAAATGTATGCTACTCGAATCATCGAGGATGACACGGTAGATCGCATAGCCAATAAACGTGAAAGAGAACAAGACTCAAAAAAACTGGACGATTTTATTGTGATCGAGGATGACAAAGTTGTTGATGAAGACGTTGCTCGAGATGTTGTTGTAGAAGATGTCATGAAGGTTGTTTCTCATGTCATTGCTCATGAAGAGGTTGGGATCTTTTAAATTTAATGCTCTTTTATTGTTAATATTAAATTAAATATTATACACCATACTAATATATACATGTGTGTAGTTGTTGAATGCCGCAATTTATAGATATCATATATGCTTTTTTTTTAAATACCAACAAATATATGATACTCGATTTTTACATTATTTTAAAAAAGTTGTGAACCATTACACACATTATATTTGCACTAATCTAGGTTATATTTATGATAACCAAAAATCATTGCTATCGATTACTGAGAAAAATCAAGTCATCGCTATCATACTTTATCTTCGTACTAATCTATAATCGTCGCTACAACACGCAAGTATCATAATATTTATTATTCAATATATCTACATCAAATCAAGGGCCAATTTGAAAGAACCATTCAATCCTCCACCAATTATTTGGTCTAACTCATGTCATAATGTCACGTATTAATTTGCAACAAATACATTAATAACTTATATATTTAATATATTTAAATTACCTTATACATTTCCGTTTTGAAGAACAACTTGGATGCATTAATAACTAATTGTAAGTTAGACATGTAAAAGAGCATAACTTAGCTAAACTCATTTATTTAAATGTTAAATATATAGGTATTTACAAAATTTTCATTTTATGCTACATCATGATCAATGTAAAATTATTTGAACAAATATATTTTTTATATAAACTCTTAGCTACAACTAATGAATTATAACTTTAATTTTCATTATGCAATTCAGATATAGTATGCAAGGTACTTGATATAGAAATGTAGCCACAATTTTATATTATAAGGATTTGTTATATATTATTGAAGCAATATATAAAACAATTATCAATTAGAGGTGACCCTGTTGTTTACTTATTATGTTATAGTCAGATTAAAGCTAAAAAAATAGGGCTAATGGTTTGTGTATGCTTCCAACTTAACACCGAATTCTATTGTGTACACCCGATTCAGAGATGTTCTATTGAGTACCACCACGTGACTTTTTTATTCTTTTGAAGACACGTTTAACCTCTTCTTTAGGTAGCCGGTTACCTTCAAATTTTTTAATATTAACTTGTCTACGTGGCATTCCATGTCATTTATACTTATATTCATTTTGACCCTTTTTCTTCTACTCTATCTCCATTTTTTCTTCTTCCTCTCTCTCTCCATTTCTTTTTCTTTCTAGATTTATCAACACAAACACCAAATTTAAATTCATCAATAAATCTCCATTTCTTCTTCTTCCTAGATTCTTCTTCCTCTCTCTCCATTTCTTCTTCTTCCATTTCTTCTTCTTCCTAGATTTACCACTCCGATTTTGAAATTAGGGTTTCATATTTACATCTCAAAACCCTAATTTTTTTATTTTTTTTTATTGATTAATTTCAGATTCCTTCTGAAATTAATGTGTATGGTCGGGTTTCGTAATTATGGCGGCGGAGGTGGTGGTGGTTATGATGGCGGCGGAGGTGGTGGTGGTTATGACGGATCTGTGTGGTGATGATGATGGCGGCGGATCTGTGTGGTGATGATGATGGCGGCGGAGGTGGTTGTGGTTATGATGGCGGCGGAGGTGGTGGTGGCTATGATGGCGGCGGAGGGGTGGTGGTTATGACGGATCTGTGTGGTGATGATGATGGCGGCGGAGGTGGTTGTGACGGATCAGTGTGGTTTCCTCGGATTTACCGAAATAAACATGATCTTAGACTCATTCAGCCTTTGTTTCATGAGTTTATACCGGGATCTGTTGTTAATGAGAGAAATCAGCTGCGGGACTCGTTACAAAATTCCAGCAATGGATTTGTTAACACAACGTTACATGTGAATTTTCTTTCGAATTAGTTTCAGATTCCTTCAAGTTGTTTTTTAGCTGCTTCATAATCTGATATGATTTTTGCTTTGTAATCAACATGAATGATTTAGTCTAGTTTCATTCTTTATCTTAATTTCATTTTTTTATGTTCTTATGTTTATAATTTTGTGTGATTGAATCACAAGAATTTGAATGGAAAATTGCAGATTTTTAGTTTAAAGGTGGAATTTTGATTGTGTGTGTGTGTGTTAAATGTGTGTGTGTGAGAGAGGTAATCACGCGTGGCAGCTGAGGTGGATAATAGGTCAACTATTACGTCTACGTGGAAGCTGAGGTGGACGTTAACTTGTTACACGTAGATTTTTGTAGGTAAACGGTTACCTTGTGTCTTCAAAAGAATAAAAAAGTCACGTGGTGGTACTCAATAGAACATCTCTGAATCGGGTGTACACAATAGAATTCGGTGTCAAGTTGGAAGCATTCACAAACCATTAGCCCAAAAAAATATATAAATTACGCTCATTAGAAAGAGGTCAAACACCTTTCGATCCATCTCTGTCTTGCCACTAATTTGATAGTTACATTTATCTAGATTATATGTTAAATATACATGGACACATGTCTTATAATTAGCCGAAACATTGTTTAATTTGATATGTTAAGAGAATAAATGGAAATAAATTTAAAAGATTAACACTAACTAATTTCTAAAGTTGTTCGGAATTTTTGTCAATCTATCCGTCATTGACGGTTCCTCCCAAATCATAAAATAGACCAAAATCGTCGGATAAACTAACTCCTACTTTGGGTTTTTCTTGTTGAGCTCTTTTTTCCATAAGAAAGAAAGTTTGATCCGTGACGAAACAACTAGGTTTACTGAATTTCTTGCTCGACATAAGAAAATTAAAGACAAAGACGCTCATTATGAACTTCGTAATGCATTAATAGACCATTTATGGGAACGACATGGAAACTCGGAAAACTCAAATTATAATTTAGAATAGTAAACAATATATGTTGTATGTTTTATGAATTACCGTCTTAATGTTATAAATTATGTTTAGTTTACTACTAATATATAGGTTTTATAAAGTTAATTATATTAGCGTTTTACTTAATTAGTTAGCGTATATTTACGAATTAGTTAAATAAATTTACTAATAGAAATTAAGGAGGAGGTTCTTATAAACCAATATTTAAAGTAAATTAAGTAAAAAAATATGAAAAAATAATTTATAATATGTGTAATTTTGTATTATGTTTATTTATTCAATTATAACAAACTTTAAAAAAGCAAGTTTTGATATGCATAAAAATATATGTCGTTTAGGGGGATGTGCATCAAATTCATTGTTTTTGTGCAGTAAATATTCAAATTTGATGCACAACGATAAAACTACCCATTTTTTGATGTACAACAAAACTTCGTTTTTTAAAGTTTGATATATGGTTAAATGAACGATAATCCAAAATATCTAACGTTATAAATTATTTTTTTATTTTTTTTTTACTTATTTTACCTTAAAGTTTGTTTTACAAGATCAAACCTCTAGAAATTAATATGTAATAAAAAAAATAATTAGTGTAAAGATTTTGTGTAATACATTAGAGAAGATTTGATTTTGGTGTAAGCATATTCCATAAAAAAAATGGTGTAGTAATTTTGGTGTCACATTGGATATGCCTTTAGAGAATTATTAATCTATTTTTATATTAAATAAAGTAAGGCTTTAATTGCCATTTGTTATCATCACATTCATTCTCATAATATTTTCTGGTCCTTTTTATTTACATTTAAGCCATTTAAAAATTGATAGATATAATTTTTTTCTAATTTTTATTTTAACCATTTTCATCGTTTAAATTTTTCATAATTTTTATTGGGATCTATGTTTATTGAGTAATAGATTTTTTTTTACGATTTTTATTGTTTAGATTTTTTTATAATTATTATCGAATCTATTTTATCGTTTATATTTTTTATAATTATTATCGGATCTAAAAAACAAAAATATCACAAAATTTGTCATAAAATTTTTAAAAATAGCTCATGTTATAACATAAGTAAATAATCTAGTATTGTTTTGAAAAAGGCATGATGGATATATTGTGATCGATATAAATACAAAAATGATATACAAAACACAGAGAAGATGTCTAAATGAAAACAACTAAAAAGTCCTAAGACATATATGCCATTATTTTCCTCTAGCATTCGAATCTCCACGACACTCTTAAGTCCACGAGAACACCGAGAACAAGCTCTAATATCATGTAAAATAATAAATAAACCATGACGTTAACCACAACCAAATATATATGAAATTACATAGTTACAACATAAACCCTAATAGACCACAACTCATTTATACAATAATGTTGAAACATATATATCATCGAAACCCTCACTAACATACACCCATCTATCTTAATATCTTCAACGTAAAACAGAAACATACAAAATAAATTTAATGAATCATCAACTACGATTATTACAAAAAATGTACAAAACTAAACACCTACTAAACAAATCTATAACTAAATTACTCCAAATCCAAAACCTAACGAAAAACCTAAGTTAAATCCCAATCACATGATCATGTACACTAATAGCCATAGAGCATAACCAGTTTAAACATAAAAATAAATTCAATTTAATCAATGGCGTATCTTGAACACTTTCATGAACCGATTTTTCATACAATTTTACACTAACATTTCGAAATTTATACCGATATTCTAAAAAAATTACACTAACGTTTCGAAATTTCGGAGGGGATGAAGCTCCGCCCCTGAATTTAATCATGGTTAATTAAAAAATGGAACGATTTTAACCATGAAGCAACTCAACCGGTCTAGAAAAAAGAGGATTTATAGATTTCCAGGTAAGACAAACCGTTGCGAACCAAATATATGATGAGAAGTATGTTGTTGCACAAATACAACAATACCACAATTGACACTTTTGAATCCAGACCATAGATGGAAACATGTAGTCTCTGTTAATCTCTTTTTGGCATGGAAGTCCCTTAAGGAGCACAACTTTTGAAGCCTCCTAACAACAAAATCATTGGAGAGGATTCGGTCTTTGTTAGCGCCTTTTAGACAGTTGGTAATGAGTCCACATTCGTAAAGTGCAACCATGATGTCTACACCTTTTTTGTTTACTTTAGCCCTCAACGTTCCTGTTAGGGAGATCTGTAAGGATATACGCGTAGGCCTTTGGAATTTAACCTAATTCATAGCAAGTTAACATGCAATTACAAAAGATAGTTTATAAACCGAAAGGGTTATGGTTTTAAGTTTCAATATCAATCATGTTCATTATCAAAACATAAAAATGTAATGAAACCCAGGGGCAAGATCAGAAAAAGTTAACGGTCGAGGCAAACTATGGTGTTTCACTTAACCTATGTCATTTTTTCATTGAATTGAATAATTATATGAATAAACTTTGGGTAGAAGTAAATAATCACCTGGAAAGCCAAAGGAGGGTATCTTGTTGCACAAGCAATAGAAGATATCAAATCATGTTGATCATTAGCAATACATTGTGTTCGGCCTTGAACAATAACTTGGGGCGTAAACATTGTATCCAAACAAAATGATTCCACATAGCTCTTTTGTCTAACCGTCCACTCGTTTGATCCTAAGGGATCCTTCCATCCATCAAAATCCCAATAATCCACATGATACACCATTAATATTACAGGCACGGGCACATCAAAGTCTCCTCTCCCAATCCTCGTAAACAATAGCTCCGCCTGTTGAGACGTGGCACATCCTTGTGACGAGAATAACTCAACCACCACGGGGCCTCCTTTTCTCAATTCTTCTGTTGGTAAGCAAGTTTTTGAGGTGTAGGAGGAGGATGGGTGGCCGAAGCAGGAAAAGAGACTACGTACCATTATTGATCTATCACGCGTGGTTTCTCCGGTGGCAAAGTTGATACCGGAGATTTTAAGAAGAATTTAATTAGATAATTATGCTCCCTAGCTAGGTTTTATGTTTTTCTTTTTATTTATTTTTTTACTTTTTATTTTTTTTTTCCTTTTTTGTTTCTTTGTGTTCTTGATGAGGAAGAATTGTTGATTTAGGAAAATGGAAACAAGGAAATGAGTACGAATGGTGGAGAGAGAAAGGTGGCAAACAAATTGATTAAAGAATACAGTATCATTTATGTAATTAATATTGATTGCGGCATATACTGTTTATCTGTATGTTACGTTAATGTTAACAATATGTAATATGTAATACAAATTATTTAGATGATTCAAGGTTAATTATCTAATGATAATCATAAAGCCCATGATATTCAAGAATAATAATTAGATATTTATTTCTCAATCCTATATAAAACAAAGTACTATATTTGCTGTTTGTTGTGTCCTAAATAAGTATATGTAATTGGTATATTATCAACATGTGCGGGGATAGCTCAGTTGGGAGAGCGTCAGACTGAAGATCTGAAGGTCAGGTGTTCGATCCACCTTCACCGCATTTTATATTTTTTCACTTTTTTGAGAACACTTTTAGTATACCCCAAAAATAACAGACACCATTAGTCCCTCATATCTAACCGAATGTCCTCAAGTTTTTCTACTTGAACAAATTTTACCCAACTAACCCTCTATCGCGGCAAAGAAAGACCCGACACTCGGGATCTACTTACAAAAGAAATTAAATGTTTAATTGATTTCTTCATTAGTAAATTTCAAAGCTACATATTAAGTCATTCGCAAGTAAGTAGAGTACTTATAAGGGCAGATCATATAGGGCAACACCATTGTCTTAGCATGTACGGAGTATTTAGCAAGATCGGCTATGCTTCTAGGTCATACATCAAACACCATTAAAGAACACGCCGAACATACACATACACTACTTAATTCTCATTTATACAATTGGGAAAACTACACTAAAATGTATTCAAAGATACCCGAGATTAACTTTATATTTCATTTCTTATTCTACAAATCTTTCATACCATAATTATGGTCTTGTTGTCATTCTTAAATGGTCTTCTATCTATTTAAAACTAATATACAGTCTCCAGGTAAATATGCAATATGCAATATGCAACCATACATAAGTGACAAATCAGAAATTAAAATCCAATAGGGTCCAACTTAGTCGATTTTCGTTGTTACAATATCCATAAGCCATATATAAGTTTGTTAACGATAAAACAATTGTACTCTTAACGAGTCAAAATAGCAGTAAGTTACAAAAGTTATAGTTGTGAGGTCATAACGATGAATAATATTTGATTTGCAGGTTAAATATACACGAAGTTGAAAAAGAATTTGGGCTTTGAGGAATTGAGCTAAAAGGTTTAGTAAGTATATACATCATCACTATACTTAGTTTTTCATCATTACTAAAACCTTTATATGATAGTGTGTTTTTTTATAAAAGAAAATAAAAATTGAGTATAGTAAACCAAATTAAGATAATGATATATGACCTTTTAAGGTATAGTGAAAATTTAAAAATTAGATAAACTTTTATCGAAGTTGAGAAGTTTAAGGTTCGATTCTCAAACGAACTACATATGCTAGACCGACGTTTGAGAAGCCCATGACAAATTTACCAACCGAGCTTATGGTGAACCTTATATAAAACGAAAAATCAACCCCTTGTGCCAAATCTTACTAATTAAGTTTTATTTTTATTTTTAACCTAGTTTGGTCATTAAGTGTCAAGATTTATTATCGAAAATAAAAAAACCTCTCTACTGTCTAGCTGAGACGAACTGACCGATGAAAAAAAAAAACCAGACGGACTGTTCAACAATCGCGGAAGTTGTTGATATAGAAGCTCACTTAGTTTAAAACATACAACTAAATGACTAAACAAATAGAGATATTTAAGCCAATAGTTCTAGGAAAAGTCTTAATGTACGTCTACGGTGTTACTTCGTACGATCCCCTTAGTCATATTGGTCAAGCTCGTGCCTATCTTGCCTTTGATGTCCTTTTTCGGAATGTACTATCTGAAGACACAATTGCGTGCTTTTGATAATTCTAAGGGTTTTATATTATCAATAGTTTGTATATACTGTTTGTTACTAACCATGAATTCAAAATATTGTAATTAGTTATTTAAAGCATTTGAGTTATCAAGTGAAATATGTTAGCGTCACCGAATTTTTATACTTCAAAAATGGAGGTCTCCGGAAAACTAGAGGCCTTTTGCGGATGAGCACCCATGGAATTTCTATTAACGAACACTTGAAATAATTCAAAAACATACAAAACGACAAACTTACAACAAAAACTTATGTTTACCGTTCTACAAAAGGCTATGAGCAATGTGATAACGATCAAAGGACACAAACAAAGATTGGTGATTTGAACAAAAAGCAACTCAACATGAGAAATTAATTGAAGACAAGAAATGAACAACAAGGAATCAAAAATTTACTCAATTTTAAACATATGTTATAAGAAACGTCAAACACATAAGTCTTTTAGTCGGTAATATCTTACAAGTTGGTTTCTAAACCATTAGTTAAAATATCTCGATTTAACTCTTCAGTCTCTTTAGTTGTTCTTGAATTATTACACTAATGAAGAAGAGTAAATTACAAGTTTGGTCCTTGTGGTTTACCACAAAATACATCTTTCGTCCCTAAAGTGCATATATTACATATACAGTCCAATTTTGGGTAAGTTATTGCACATTTGGTCCAAATTTTTAACGGACGTTAAAAACCACCGTTAGTACTTGTCACATGTTTATCACGTGAGGGATTTTTCGTCATTTTAGGTTATTTATGGTTCCCATTTTTATAAAATTAGGGTTTTAGTTCGATTTGGGGGTTTTTCAAAGAACAAAAAAACCTCCACCACCACAATTTCACCACCAAAATTCATCAAAATTAAGTCGAGCTCCGCTATCCCCTCGCTCTCTAGCAGCAGTCCCCTCGATCTCCGGCAACACCATCCCCTTGATCTTCGACGAATCGTACCATAGGAAGAGGTGGCGGTGGTGGTTCGTTTGAAGGTTTTATTAGTGGGTTTATTCGGCAACATCAGACCACCACGATCACCATTCCCTCGAAACCACCATCATAGATTTATAATTCTTATTTCTTTCGATTTTTGGGGTTTATTTGGTTCGATTTAAAGGTTTTATTCGGTTTTGTTTTCGATTTGAAGGTTTTATTTGGTGGTTTATTTGATGAGGGATGGAGACCAGAGACGGTGGCCGGAATAAAGATGGATGTTTGATGTTGATGATGATGATGATGATAATGATAGATTATGATTTGTGATGAGGGTTATGATGAATATATGTATATGTTATATTTTTGAAACTGTGACTAGAAATAACTTAAAATGACGAAAAAACCCTCACGTGATAAACATGTGACAAGTACTAACGGTGGTTTATAACTTCCGTTAAAAATTTGGACCAAACGTGCAATAACTTACCCAAAATTGGACTGTCTATGTAATATATGCACTTTAGGGACGAAGGGTGTAATTTATGGTAAACCACATGGACCAAACATGTAATTTACTCAATGAAGAAATTTATAGATTTCAGGGTAAATGAAATTTAAGAATCAAGAATTAGGTGAAGACAACATCAAGAGAAGATCAAGTTATAGAATAAAACGGAAGAAACGAAATATTTAATGAAAACACGGGTTGTCTTTGAAATGTGATAATTTTAGTAATACTCAATTATGATGATCGTTATCGAACAAGAAGGAAGAGAAAAAACAACAAATTAATCGAATGTTTAGACGACCATCATTAAGGATAAGGAAAATTGGTACAACTTAGAGTCACCCCTCACCCTTTATATAGGTGAGGGGATGTACGAATCATAGTGTAACTGGGTAAGAAATTCTCTAAATCGATTACAATTATACTTTAAACCCAAGTAAGTAATAAAACTTAACAAAAAAAAATATAAACCTAATCTAATGCAATAATTGTATCAGGCGCATAAACATTCTGTCTATGTAACATTACCTACGATTCAATATTTCCTAAAAGAAATATATTTATTCACCCTTAATCCCTAATTGAATATGCACACATACTCCGTCAAAACCTTTAGTTTTATTTTTCCTTCTTAATTTACTTGTGCTATGAACATGGAGAAAACACACTCCTCCGGTGGTACTCTTCCTCCATTAGAATTCTAGAAACAAAAAATTGTGTTTCTCGACCTCGATGAAACCCTAATTCATTCGCTAGCATCTGCCACTCCTCCCACGGTTGACGTGGGTTTAAATCATATCTCTTTTGCTGAATGATCGTAATTACAATATTTTAGTTTAGCATAACGTGTCTTAACACATAATACTAAACTGGGGGACTTGTTGGCGTACCTACGGTCTGAACCGTAAATACGATTAAGTATTGAAAATAAGTCCGTGTGGCCTGATGAAAGACAACGTTTGGCCTGATGAAGGTGGGGCTCGTCCTGATGAAGGTGGGGCTCGTCCTGATGAATGTGGACGTTCCTCCTGATGAAAGAGGACATTCGTCCTGATGAAAGTGAACGTTTTTCCTTATGAAAGAGAACGTTTATCCTAATGAAGGAACATTCATATTTATGAAGGAAGCCACACATTATCCGACATGTATTATAGGTATCATCGGATTACCCACTGGTCTTTCGGGGTGATCCGATGGTACACTCCTTTATCCAAATATATGTCTATATATATGGACTTCATCCATCACGATTAGTAAGTCTTTTTCTCTCTCTAACTCTCTCTTTATTTTGCTCTCACTACATTTTTATCTGACTTGATCGTCGGAGGGTGGATCAGGGGCTTTGGCCTCTCGTGCCCTTCTAACGATTTCTTTATGTTGAAGCATACGAAGAGCTCGAGAAGACGAGGAGCGACACCTCTCGGTCGTCTAAACCAACCCATGCTAACTGATGCCGCAACACCCACTAAGTACGATTTCAAATATTATTACATAGTTAACGGTGAAAGACATGGCCGCTGTGTTTTAAAGCGTCCATTTGTGGATGATTTTCTTCGGTTTCTAAGCCAAAGAAAATTTCAAATTATAAATTTTACTGCAGGAATGAAAAATTAAGCTTCGCCAATATTGGACAAATTGGATCCTGATGGTTTGATTGCACATAGACTATATCGGGATTCAACTAAGATAGTAAATGGAAAGCGTGTTAAAGATATATCACGTTTCAAGCAAGATTTAAAGAATATGGTAATTATTGATGATAGACCCGGTTTCTATCGTTTGCAGCCAAAAAATGCTATTCCAATCAAACCATTCATTGATGATCTTGAAGATGATGAATTGATCAGATTGATGAGATTAATGAAGATATTATAAGATGCTAGCAGGTAGGACAATTTGTTTTTTTGTTTTATTTTACTAATTCGGTTTAAACCTATTTGTCGTTCTTTTATCTATTTTTTGTAAAGCTTAGTTTAATTTCATGTCGGATATCTTGTTACCAACATTATTTTCTCATTACCTGCGCATAATAAGTATGACAATCGATACAGAGAAAAAAAAAAGAATCATACAAAATAAGGGAAATAAAACATATACTATTATGTTTGTGATGATTGAGTTCAGCTTGTAATACTAGTTAGTTTACATGATGTAGATGTTTACGAGAAACATTCAATAACAATGAACTGAAAGGTCGGTACACATAACACAAACTTTTGAACTCAAATACATACAACAGTAATTTAGAAATATAAGAACAAGATCATAAACGAGTGAAAAAACTTACATCCATCTCTCTAAATTCAAAAAACATCCCAAACCTCAATGAAGGAAAACACAAATGTGAAGATGATACATTGATCTTTTCAACGAACTGACAACGTACGTTGACCCCAGTTGATCGACAAGGGTTGTCACTTGACTCATATTTTCATTTAGAACATGCATACACTCATATTCAATTAATAAGATGAAAGATTTTGTACTAATAGAGTGTGTCGTTTCAAACATGTTGCCTTCGAAAACTAGATTATGGGGTAGATTTGCAATAAACAAGTTTCTAATCTAATTAAAACGAAAATAGATATTAGTATCAGCATCACTACAAGAAATCCCCTACATTATCACTGTTAAAATCCCCTTACCTGATCAAAGTACTACAAGGAATGTGATATTTGGAGCCATAGGTATAATAGTATCAAATTAAATATGTCACTAAGTTCCTTATAGAAGATGCGACTAGCGCATTGTACTGGCCGTAGGGGACTCAAGCCTTCGTTGATTGATAAGGTAATTTGTGGGATTTCAAAGCAAAATGTATCAGTAAAAACATATGCGGGGATAGCTCAGTTGGGAGAGCGTCAGACTGAAGATCTGAAGGTCAGGTGTTCGATCCACCTTCACCGCATTTTATATTTTTTCACATTTTCAGAACACTTAAGTTTCATAGTTTGGCCTAAAAATAATAGATAAACACAACACCAGTCCGTTCTAAAGAAACATTTCCTAGTTTTTTCACACTTAGGCTACTTATCTTTTACTATCGGCTTTGTAACTAATACGTTACATATAAGTTACGTACTACGTAACAAATATGTTAGCTGCTAAGATATAGATTTCTATACATACTTCATAACCTGACTAATTTTTTTTTATAGATTTGATTTGAACAGCATATGAGCAAATTTCATCTAATTTTATTTATGCAAAGTAATCACCTCGGTGACTCGTTGCTAAGGATTTTAGTTATTTGCTATAAATTATGTATAAAAATATTACTAACGGAGAATTAAATATGTATGTTTTAATATTGATCAAGTGCAAGATAAAACTATTAAGTACAAGATAAAACATAGATAGGGAAAATATGCAACGTAGATATTACAAATATTTTGAAGCAATCTGATTGGTGCAAATGAAATTTGCTTATTTGTGACAAAATCACAAATCCAAAACTAAAATATGCACCACAAATTACTAATTTCCCAATGCCTACATATACCCCTTATTTGCACACCTTATTACTCAATCTCTTTTAAGCATTCATCAATTAGCATCAATGGCTGCAACTTCTACAAGCTCTACCGGTGTTGTCGGAGCCACTCCTTTCTTGGGTCAAACCAAAGGGTCGAATGTCAATTCACTTAGAGATTCGGTTGCCATGGTCAATGGCAAATACACCATGGTATTACATCACTCTCGATATATCTATATGTGTATCTATCTATATATGTACTGAATATTTGGTTCGAGCTTGAGCTCAATGTGACTATATAAATGTGAGCAAAACTCGGTTTAAACCATCAAAACTGGTAAACTGAACCCCTATGGCCTATACACCATTTTGATGCATGTTGATATCTGTAAGATGGAAAATAAGGTCTAGTTATTGTAGTAAAGTAATGTTATATTTTCGTGAACTTGAACAGGGAAATGACTTGTGGTATGGACCAGACCGTGTTAAGTACTTAGGACCATTTTCGGCCCAAACACCATCATACTTGACCGGTGAATTCCCTGGTGACTATGGTTGGGACACTGCTGGTTTGTCTGCAGACCCTGAGGCTTTCGCTAAGAATCGAGCTCTCGAGGTAAAGTCAAATGTTTTTTTTTTTTCATTAACCGTCGTTAGATGGTACTATCTATAAAGTTTGTTACTTAAGTAGATATTGTATGCATGAAATCGCAAGGCTTGAACCCGTTTATACAAGGGTAATAGGGCCTGACCCATTACCCAAGTACCTACTATTTTTAAAAAACTTTGTTGTTTAATTATTAGTATATTACCACCTAACGGTTTAATAAAACCATTTAGGTGATCCACGGGAGATGGGCAATGCTTGGAGCATTCGGTTGCATCACACCCGAAGTCCTCGAAAAATGGGTGAAAGTGGACTTCAAGGAGCCCGTTTGGTTCAAAGCCGGATCTCAAATCTTCTCCGAAGGTGGGCTGGACTACTTAGGCAACCCAAACCTAGTCCATGCCCAAAGCATATTAGCTGTTCTCGGTTTCCAAGTCATACTAATGGGCCTCGTTGAAGGGTTCCGTATTAACGGGCTTGATGGGGTTGGAGATGGTAACAACCTTTACCCAGGAGGTCAATATTTTGACCCGTTGGGCCTTGCGGATGACCCGGCTACCTTTGCTGAGTTGAAAGTGAAGGAAATCAAGAATGGAAGACTAGCAATGTTTTCTATGTTTGGGTTTTTTGTGCAAGCAATTGTGACAGGAAAAGGACCGTTGGAGAACCTTTTGGACCATTTGGATAACCCTGTGGCTAACAATGCTTGGGTCTACGCTACCAAGTTTGTGCCCGGGTCATAAGCTTTCCGACTTGATTACTTGTAAACTATGAGTTACTATGAGAACAATGTGTAAATTATTATCGTTATAATATAAAATGATTTGGTTATGTTTTTATTCGTCGTTGAAGTACATGTTCTTAGCACAATCAAGCACAAACTCGGTCATAAATTTTGAGACACAAAAGGTGTCGAGGTAACTCAACCTGTATCTACGATAACTACTTATTTTCACTTTATTTTTATAAAAACATTAACGGTCATAAATTTTGCACAAATTCGAATTGAAGATTGTCCCGTGAATACAGAAGGTAACAAGTCCCTATTTTATTTTCACTTTATTTTTATAAAAACATTAACGGAACGTGTTTGCTATTATATGTACGTTTGTTGATATCATGTGTACATTTATTGATATTATATGTACGTTTTGTATATGATCATAATGTGACCTTATTTGAAACTGATATGGTTGAATCTCATAAGGTAGCCTAATCAATTATCTTATTTAGCATAAGCAACCACTTATTTCTCTTCGTTTAGGTTCATTAAAAAATACACGAATGAAATTTTTATCTTTAGGCATGTGTCATCTGTAATTGGTAATCTAATTATTAGACATTTAGAAATTTCATATTCTAAATTCCGTATTTAAGTACTAGCAGATAAGAGAAGTTATAGTTTATGACCGAAAACCAAGGGAAAACGGATTGCAGACGACAAGTATATCTTGTTATATTACAAGCTCTGGTTTCAGCAGTGAATCCAAACCCCAGAATTATAATCTTATAAACATATAGCACACGACATTCCATATTTATAAGATTAAATGAGCGATAGAAAATAAGACTTTAATTGTAACACCTCGGGCTTTAGGCGCAACCAAAACTGTACGTTGATTGCAACTTTCGTTTTCAAAGCTCTAGTTTTAGTTCCGGTTTGAGTTCTTGGTTCCTGTCCATACTTGATTATTGTCCTTGCTCTTGCTCCCTGCTTTTGTTCTTAGCTTATTTCAAGATTCGTGTTATGGTTTTTGTTTTATGCTTCTCTTCCTGTTTGCAGTTCCCGTTGATCATGTTCCAACTGTTGTTCCCATTCTTAATTCCTACCTATCTGGTCATGCCATTTCAGTTCAAGAGTCCTTGTCCTTGATTTCATATATTGTTCTCAATTCCTGTTCACGTCTAGTATGTTCTTGATAGAATAAACGTTGATCTCTTTTAGTAAATTTCATGTTCACTTTTGGTCCGTGTTACTGTTTCAATTCGTGCCTGGTCCATGTTACCAGTTCCATCCCGGTTCATTTGTTGTTTTAGTTTCGGGTTGTTCCTGTCCAGCCCCATGGCCGCGTTGTTCCTGCTCATGACAGGTGTTACCATTTCCGGATCCTCAATCTGGTCCAGTTTCAAGTTTATTTAACCAAAACTGTACGTTGACGTACGTTTGTGGTATTAAAAACGAAAGTTGCAGTCATCAAATAATAACCAACTAATGATAAATAAATTATAGTACAACATACTACTTCATATATTTAAAAGTTTTAGGAGTATTCATGCATTATATAATGAGAGACTTTTCACCTCTGTTACCCATGCAAACCATTCACCTTGTTCCTTTTAAACTAATTTACTACCCTTACCCATTAGATAAAAAAAATAAGGGATTTGACCCATTCATGAATAAACGGGTCGAAACCACAACCTATGCAATCCCGTTTACATTGACACACAAAAGTCACCAAAATTACTATTGATATCCAACAATAGTAGGTTTTTTTGGTTATCACGAGATCTGCTAGGATGTTTATAATATAACATCCATACATACGTATGAATGTGTGAATGCATACAAACCACTTAACTGATATTCATTTGTTGATATTATGTGCACATTTGTTGATATTATGTGCACATTTGTTGATATTATACTAACATTTTGATGAACTATAATCAATTTTTTGTAGGTGAAAAAATGAGATATACAAGAAGCAGTATTTTGAATGGTAAAAGGAAACGTAAAAGGAAACGACCAAACCTGAGACCATCTTTATAAAAAACCTTATTTAGTTATTAATTACATTTTAACTAAGCAAAGTAATATAAGTTAAAACTATTAAACTGAGTATTTTATTAAATATTAACAATTAATAAAATATTAACAACTTTTAGATAACTTAAGTTTATGCAGGGGACGAATCTAGAGCAACATGGAATTGGCGAAGTGATTGAGAAAGGAAACAGCAGCGGAGTAGTCTGGAGATGTGCGGTGTTGATTCTAAGGTATTCTTGAAAAAGAGTAACAACTTCTTCATCCTGAGTTGTTGTTGACAAGACCACCACGGATGTTAGAAACAACAACAACAAGAAGAAGAAGAAGGTGTGGTTGACCAATATCATGCTGCTGAATAACGAGTAATTAGAATATCATGCTGTTTGGAGAAGGAACAAGTGATTGAAACTAAAGATTAAGATATGAATAAATGGTTGAGTTAACAACTAGCTGCTGCTTAAGTTAGTTAAACATCCTCCTAATACTAGTTATGATCGATGATGATAAACAGCAGGTGTAGTATGAGTATCAGCAATCAATAAGAATAGGGGATTACTAAATCAAATCACTAACCTCTTCTCTTAAATCGAATACCGAACTTCCCAACTTTTGGATAACTTAAGTTTATGCAGGGACGAATCATTAACAATTATATCAACATTGATGAATAAACCATTAAGAACAACATGTAAATCTCATTCTCAGTTTCTTTTCGTTTGTCTTTACATGAAAGAAAAACAGAATCTGCAACTACTTCGATTCAACTTTTCTATTATATATTCCTTTATAATATTTATTCTTTGATATTTTTAACCCATTACAAACGGGTCGAACAGTTAAACTAAGAGTATTAGCTGGTAAAGTAAATGACGTGATCATCTTAAATCATAACGATTGAAATTTATAACTTGATTTGTATCTTAGTTTTATACTAATAAGTATGAAAATTGATAACTGAATTACAAAAAATTGAACAAAACTATACAACTGTGATCATCTTCTCGATCATGATTAATAATAAATGCAATCCAAAATAATAACTTACCTTCATCATCATCAATTACATGTACGGCATCATCAAAACTGCAATCGATATCTGGCACTGGAATAATTTCGGAATCCTTATCATTTGAGTTAATATTTGATAATTCGGTAGTAATACGATCGTCATGAGAATTTATTTCCATGTTACAAAACCCCACAAACAAAAACTAATAAATATGATAAAAAAGAACGATCTAATTTTTCCATAGAAATATTAAACGAAAAGGATAGAGATAGATGATAATGATAATTACTGGAGAGAAATTTAAGGGATTTGATTTTGAAATAAATAAATATTTATTTAAATTATTATGGGTAAATTACTTTAATGTCCTTGGTAGTTTTTTTCCCTATAAAAGTGATCAGCCAATCAGAAAGAGTTCTCGCAGTTCTCGCAGGAACCATTCACTATATATATATATATATATATATATATATATATATATATATATATATATATATATATATATATATATATATATATATATATATATATATAGGGGTAGGTTATTGTAAAAAGGTTTTAAAATAAAAAGGATAAGGACGATTGTGGACCACTCATTTAGTCAACAAAAAAGGGATTTGAAAAAGTCAACGCGGTGGCATTTTGGTAATTATTTCGAACTTTCATGCCCTTTTGGGTAATTTGCGGAAATCTGTTTTTTTTTTTTTTTTTTTTTTTTTTTTTTTTTTTTTTTTTTCTTTTTCATTTTCCCAGATTACTAATTTTTTGAAACTCTCTGTGCATAACTTTTATCGATAACGTGTGCATCGGTTTTATGTGCATCAAAAATTTCTATATAAAAATACGAACATTTGTGTATCGGTTTTTATAAAATAACTTGTGCATTAATTTTATGTAAGTTTTTTATACAAAAAGTTACAAAACATTGTGCGTAAATATTAAATATATATGTGCAATTACAAAAAGATTGTGCATAACTTTACAAAACCATGTGCATAACTTTACAAACCCATTTGTGCATAAAAAAAACATCCGTCATCAGCCTGTCACCGAAAAACCGCCACTGTCAGCCGGAAAAATCACCCGTCGTAAAAAAAGAAACATCCATAATCAAAAAAAGAAAAAAGAAATCTCAAAAAAATCATTATTATGTCCATAATCATAAAAAAAAACAACTCCTCGTAATGTAGCTAATTTCTTCATAATCCATATTTTTATGAAACACATATTCTCTTTCAATTTCCGAAGATTCCAATCCGTATAAATGCACAGTCCTAATCATCTCTAAAATCAACAAAAAAAAATCAATTAATTAAGAATATATTAATCTAAAATGAAACTGCATTTAGCATCGATTAACGAGAAACTTTAGAAAATGAATCTGGATATTAATTAACGGTGGCGTAACCTGGATGAATCGGAATCACGCCGTCGGAAATGAAACTGCATTTAGCCTGAACCACGCCGGCAGCAGAGCAGCGGCAGCCACAGTCGCCGGAACCACCACCATCGCCGGAGGATTAGCGGCAGCGGAGCAGCGGCAGCCACAGTCGCCGGATGAGCAGCGGAGCAGCGGCAGCCACAGTCGCCGGAGGAGCAGCGGAGCAGCGGCAGCCACAGTCGCCGGAGGAGCAGCGGCAGCCACAGTCGCCGGAGGAGCAGCGGAGCAGCGGCAGCCACAGTCGCCGGAGGAGCGGAGGAGCAGCGGCAGCCACAGTGGCGGCAGTGGCGGCGGCAGTGGTGGCGGGAGTAGTGGTGGGAGTGGTGGCAGGAGTGGTGGCTCTCTTAGGGTTAGGTTTTTGATTTAAAGAAGATGATGGGTTAGGTTTTTGATTTAAAGAAGATGATGAATATGAAAAATGAGAGAAAATGGGGTATTTAGGTGTGGTGTTAAATGACGATTATACCCTTTAGGACATAATAGTAATTTTTTTTTTCCACTGACACGTGTCACTCCCTTGTGCCTCCCTATTCTTTTTATTTTAAAAACCTTTTTATTATATCCTAATTCTATATATATATATATATATATATATATATATATATATATATATATATATATATATATATATATAGGTGGGTTCATTTAGGAACCACTAAATATTTAGGAACCATTAGGAACCAATATTCACCAGTGTATATATATGATATTCACCAGTGTATATAAAGCATATGTATATATATATATACACTGGTGAATATTATATGTATATACACTAGTGAATATTATATGTATATACAGTGGTGAATATCATATTAAATATACACTGGTGAATATCATATATATACACTGGTGAATATTGGTTCCTAATGGTTCCTAAATATTAAATGGTTCTTAAATGAAACCAACTCTATATATATATATATATATAGAGTTGGTTTCATTTAAGAACCATGTAATTATTTAGGAACCATTAGGAACCATTTTTAGGCAAGGTGGCAATTTTGTAATTAAACTCAAGGTGGCAATTTTGTAATTAAGTCAAAATTGAGAGCCAAATTGGAAATCAATTAAAACCACTTTAAAATCCTAATTAACTTTAAATTAACATATCTAGAGTATAACTAGGTTTTAGGAAAAACTAAATACACCATTAGAACAAGCATTTAATTATCTTTCCAACGAGCACCCACTTGATATACTTTTGACGACTTTTTTTTTTTTTTTTTTTACAGTGAGTTTCGGTATATACACTAGTGTATATACTAAATATTCACCAGTGTATATACTAATTCACAAAAAACACATCTGAACCATATATACTATACACTAGTGTATACACTATATTCACTAATGTATAGTTATACACTAATGTATTTATACACTACAGTAGTGTATTTATACACTAGTGTATACACTATATTCACTAATGTATAGTTATACACTAGTGTATTTATACAATATACACTAGTGTATACACTATATTCACTAATGTATAAGATGTATTCTCTATTGAATACATGGTATTCACTGGTGTATATTGTATATTCACTTGTGTATATTGCGTATTCACTGGTGTATATTGTATATTCACTTGTGTATATATATATTGTATATTCACTTTTGTATATTGCGTATTCACAATTAAAAGGAAATTAATATAAAGATTCGTATACATTAGTGAATATAGTGTATACACTAGTGTATAGTGTATATGGTTTAGATGTGTTTTTGGTGAATTAGTATATACACTGGTGAATATTTAGTATATACACTAGTGTATATACCGAAACTCACTAAAAAAAAAAAAAAAAAAAAAAAGTCGTCAAAAGTATATCAAGTGGGTGCTCGTTGGAAAGATAATTAAATGCTTGTTTTAATGGTGTATTTAGTTTTTCCTAAAACCTAGTTATACTTTAGATATGTTAATTTAAAGTTAATTAGTATTTTAAAGTGGGTTTTAATTGATTTCCAATTTGGGGATTTGACTTAATTACAAAATTGCCACCTTACCTAAAAATGGTTCCTAATGGTTCCTAAATAATTGATGGTTCCTAAATGAACCCACCTCTATATATATATATATATATATATATATATATATATATATATATATATATATATATATATATATATAGTGAATGGTTCATGCGAGAACTCCTTTTTTTGCGAGAACTGCGAGAACTCTCACAAAAAGTGTTAAATCACGTTTCACTTTGTTCATTCACATGCACACTCTTTTGGAGATTAATAATCAAGTAAATATAAACGTAAAAAACTAAAAAAAATCATATAAAATGACGTGAAAAATTTTCGTTCATATATGAACTCATTTTTTGAAAAAAAAACGTTCACATGTGAACAATTCTTAATACGCGTGATTTCATACAATTTTTTTTAATTTTTCATTTATATTTTTACTAGATTTTTAACATTCAATAGTTTTTACATGTCAATAAACATAATTACATGTTAATTGACACTTTTTTTAAGAGTTCTCGCAGTTCTCGCAGAAATAAGAGTTCTCGCATGAATCAGTCCCTATATATATATATATATATATATATATATATATATATATATATATATATATATATATATATATATATATATATATGAGTGTTTGACTTTTGCGCTGTATGTGTCTAAATTATTACGTTATCAACCTTTTATTATCAAAGGTAATTTTATTAAAAATTTGCACTTTTCATACCAAGCTTGATACGAGCTCGAGTTTTCACGCTAAAAGCTCGGCCATTATCAAGTCGAGGTCGAGCTCATCCTAAAGTTTTCAAGCCGAACTCAAGTCTTGTCGAGCTCGAGCTAATGATGACTTGATGATGGACTAAAGGTTACAAGAATTCCCGTCTTTGTCGCATTTACTAAATCTCGTAAACAAGAACGAAACATGAATTGAAGTTGGACAAAATGTGGCAAATAATAACTGCAATTAGACTTCGGTGACAAAGAGAAATCAATACACGTCTCTTCATTTAGACCATAAATGTTAGGAAAGATAAGTATGAAGCAACAAGATTAAAAGCATTCTAGTTAAGTTAGGCAGCCAACCTCAATCAAGGTCATTAGACCCCGACGTGTATTTATTGACATTATATGTAACCAACTTTGTTTTTTATCAAAAATTAAAAATATAAACTTTAGCTAAGTTGTTATTATATATTGTGGAATCATTTATATTAGAAATAGCCTTCTAAAAATAACAGAAAACTATTAATCTAATAATCCATTGAGATAAAAGAAAGGGAAAAAAAATCACATAAATCTGTTGATATGATAGTTACCATCTAAAGAAGTTAACAACATAATGAGCTCATCATCGCTTGATCTACCGAAAAACTCCCAAAGTCTGGGACGCGGTTGAACTTGACGACGTTGACTATACCTAGCCACGATCACCTCCGGCAAAACTAACCTTCGACAAATGGGACATGTAGCCCTATCTTGTTCCAGCCACTTATCAACACAACTTTTGTGAAAAATGTGCTTGCATTTGAGTCTTCTAACTTCATCACCGTCATCTAATAACGAGAGACAAACTGAACACTCATTTGGCTCTAATGCAACGACTTTGTAACGACTTGCTGGGTTCTTTTCTTCGATCAATTTAAGGTATTGTGCGGTGGTCATTGGGTGGTCATCCATTGTCGTGGCGTAACCGATACTTCTAGTAATGGAACGGACTAAGATGATTAACTCCATGAGAAGGACTGTGAAGAAAACTAGGAAAAAAGTGTATACGTGAGCTACGAATCGAGAGAGTTCTCCCATGTTTTAACTTTGTTTGTGTTGTTTAGAATTTTATTATATGGGAAAATAATAAGTCGTACCTATATTTATAGTTTTATAAAGTAATAAAATTATAATACGATGTTCTCCCAATACTATCCATCTCCGTAAAATTTATGGGTCAACCAGTTAAATTTCTGAATAAGGTTATGGGTTCGAGTCTCGGTTCGCCCCCTCTAGTCGGTATCCCATTGAGTCAGGAGAGTTGTTCAAAGTCATCCTTATAGGATGGACCTGCCAAAGATACCGAAGATAAACCAATTTATCTTTTTCTGAATAAAAGTATAAAACAAAGAGTAAATTCTTTGAACTTTGAAAGTACGCATGCGTCTTTATACATGTTGCATTCACGGTTCATTAGACCAAGTCGCCAATCAGGTTCTGCCTGGTTGGTAAGGGGTTTTCCTGGTGAAGGAGAGGTCTCGAGTTCGAGCCTCTCCAGAGGGTTTCCTCTTTGGTGGGCATTGGGGTGGCTGGTAATGGTGGCACGATGATACTCCATTATTGGCCCGCAGGAGTTGCCGTTTCAAAAAAAAAAATTAGTCCAAGTCAATTAATTAACATGTGTCTAGCAACGTTTTACAGATAATCGATATACCCTTTATTTTATTTATTCACAAGCACAAAGTTTGAAATTTATTCAATAACAAGGATCTTCTAAACTCGCACATTATCGCGAGATTTAAATGGTTACAAAATATTAAGCATTTGTAAACAATTTTTTGTTTAAGAAATTATGTTATTTCTTCTAACAAATTTTGCGAGACTCTTAAATTATTATCTTTTTGATAAATTGTAGGAATTTCTATAATATCTTCTTAGTTTTTCTATTTTGCTTGACAAATTTAAACAATTTGACATTTTTTTAACACATTAAATTATATAATCTCTATTTTTTCAATCATCGACAAAAGTTGGTAACTCACAACCTCAATCGGAAATCTCACATCCATCAACCGTAACCAAAGTTTTTATCACATATAATTAGTGAGTTGAGATCATTTAAAACATTAAAACTTTGAGACCAAATGAACCAATCATAATTCTCCATTTTAAAAACCCACCTTAATTTATTTTTATTTAAAAGTTAATCATCTCAAAAACTATAAATGTATCAAACGAATAAATTACACCATTAAAACGAGCATTATTTCCTTTTTCTATAGAGTACTTATTTGATATACTTTTGATGAATTTTTTTTCCGGGTTTTTGACGGGTTTTGGAAAATTAATATTATAAAATCACAGTCTTATCACATGTGATTTTAGTAGTTTGACTTATGATTTTTGTGTTTTTCTTTTTCATTCTAGTTGATATACATCATATAACATATTTAAGTTTTGAAAGTGTTCATATCACATGTGATTTTACCTTACGAATATCAACATTTGAACAAAAACGAAGAAAACAAACAGTTGTCAAAATTTGATTTTTTCCGGGTCCATATAGATTATATCTAATATAACATTGTTGTGTTTTAATTTTCACATTTAAAGTTAAAATCATGTGTGTTATTGACTTATTTGTTTTAAAATTGAACGTATATTATAATATCACATATGATTTATATCAATATCAAATGTGATTTTAATAATATCACATGTGATTTTGTTGAATTTTTTATAGGTTTAATTGAATTATATATCATATAACGATTTTAGGTCTTTAAATCCACTTTTTGTATTAAAATCACATGTGATATAATCTTACGAGTTTAAACATTTGTCCAAAAACGGATGGAAAAAAAATTGTCAATTTTTTTATCTGTGTTTAGATAAATTATACATTATATAACATTTTTTATTTTTGAAGTTTACTCATTTACGTTAAAATCACATGTGATATTAACTTTACAATTTCAATACCCATCCAAAAATCTAAAAGATAAAAGTCGTCGAATATTTGCTCTAATTAAAGAGAAGAACACGACGGTCACAACTATGTAATTTATTTTGTTTAACGATTAACGGTTTACGAGATAAAGTAATTTAAAAAGTATATTTGAAAATGGGTTTTGATTTTAATCTTAGCCAACAAATAGATGGTGAAGATTGAGTTTTTTGGTCTTTAGAAAATTAATAGTCTTTATTGATTCTTTCTCTATAATCTGTAATGATATAAATTTTATGAAAACGGTTAATTATTTCGTCCTTGACATAAATAAACACCCATGACATTCCATATATATAATTTTGGAATAGTGTAATTTCCTTTTTATATATGTATATATACTATATTGAACGAAATATAAGAACAAAAGTAGCCGTTGGCGGAGTGATAAGGGGCTCCCTTCCGGAAGGTTAATTTTGGAATAGAATTTCTTTAAGTTTTAAAAATGACATAATAGTCCATGGACTTTAACTTTAAAATATTACAAATTAGACCATGTATTTTACTTTTACTATTTAGCTTATCTTTTAGTTTAATTTTATATTTTATCTTTTTTTCTATTACACTATTAAATAAGTATTTAGTTACATAATTTTCTTTAAATTTCTTTTCCGAAACCTATAATATATACATATGAATAACTAATGATATTCGAATAACTTTATTCGTCTTTTGGGTTACGATATTAAACAAGGTACCACGTTTTCTTTTTGTGTTTTTTTTAACAGAAATAATCGAATAAAATTAGTAGACCTATTTTTTTTTTAAAACAAACCTATTACCAAATAGCATATTATTAGAAGGTTGAAGCATATTGCCAATACGTGGGAAACCAACGTTCTACTTCCTCCACCATCATATATCTATTTAAATAAATAAAACTAATTAGTACATACACAATTTGTAGCAAAGTTAGGACTAAAAAGTTAGTCGTTTGAGTTAGTGCATCACATCTTTTTTAGAGAATGGGTTCGACTCTCTTTCTTGGTCAATATACGTTTCTAATATTCGTCGCAATGCGCAGACAAAACTTTCACGCTATAATAACACTACAACAAAATGAGCATCTTTTCAAGAAATTTCTCACACTTTTAGGAATTGATTTTTTTTTTGTGTGAATCTCTACTATTAAAAATGTGAAAGAAATTAAGTAATCATAACAAGTTTCACACTCATGCATGTAAGAAAAAAATCGTTTACTCTTGTGATGAGAGGAAGGGTTACGTTTACTCTTGTGATGAGAGGAAGGGTTCCATTTACTCTCATAGCTAGAAGTGCTAGAAGTGTTTAACTAGGGTTGTAAACGAATTGAGCGTTTAGCGAATCGTTGGATGGGAAAATCGTTTATGTTCGTTTATTTAATAAATGAACGAACACAGACAAAAATTTATGTCTGTTTAGTTAAACGAACGAACATGAACAAAGACCTCGTTCGTTTATTTACTTTCGTGAATGTTCGATTATGTTATTTAGAAATTATTATGTCAATATCAACTAGGATAATGATGTTACTTATGACTATAATATTAGATAATGATATATCTTTGTGATCATCGATAAAAGTAATAAATTTTTATGCCCGTTTATGTCCGTTTATGTTTGTTTATGTTCATATACAGTAGAAACTCTATAAATTAAAGTTCACGCGATCACTAAAATTTATTAATTATTCCGTACAAAAGTTATTAATTAATCGAGTATAAAAATGTAATGATTTTTCGATTTAGGAATTGCAAATATATTATTTTATATTTGTTTAATTTATTAACGAACGAACATAAACGAACATGAACAAGTTTAAATTTTAATGAATGGACATGAACAAAAATTTTCGTCCGTGTTTGTTTATTTGTCCGGTAAAAATTAAACAAACAAACATGAACACACCCCCGATCGTGTCCGACCGGTTCGTTTACAACCCTATGTTTTACCATTTCATCCAAGACACTTATATAAAAGATCGATCTTCAACATAGAGGAAGAAAATTCACTCGTTTTTCAAGTGTCGGGACTAAAATGAGCAAACTTGATAGATTCTTAGTGTCGGATGATTTTTTTTACTTGCGTATGGTGGCGGTATACACTTTTACATACATATGTATATAAAATTGATAGTACCATGATCATTTTATGTCATAGAAACCGAAACTGAGCCTACATACATAAAGGAAAAAGCCCCTAAAATATATGGGTCATGTTCAATCGTTCATAGTGAACTCCATAAAACCGGTCTAGTCATTATTGATGGTGGAATTTGGTAAGTCACAAGTGTAGCTCCAATCGAAAAACCGCCAACAAAAGGCTTAACAATAGTCAGGATATCAGGAGTTGCATCATAAAATATGGATTAGCGAAAATATGAAATAGAGATATTACAGATATTTCGAAGCAATCTGATTGGTGCAAACGAATTTTGCTTATTTGTCACAAAACCACAAATCCAAACTATAATATGAACCACAAGTTACTAATTTCCCAATGCCTACATATACCCCTTATTTCCATACCTTATTACTCAGTCTCTTTTAAGCTTTAGTTCATTAATAGCATCAATGGCCGCGACTTCAGCTAGCTCGACCACTGTTGTTAGAGCCACCGCTTTCTTGGGTCAAACGAGAGGGTCGAAAGTCAACTCACTTAGAGATTCGGTTGCCATGGTCAATGGAAAATACACCATGGTATTACACCAATATCTTTATGAGTACTCTATCTTTATATCAAAAAGTTACTTAGCATATGTCGGATTTAAATTTTCTATATTAATATAATTCAGAAAAATAATGAGTCGTGCAACGTACGGGGACTAATTAGTTTGTATATATACGATTAGGACCCATAAAATGTTCTTAAAATATCGTAATATTTGAAAAACTGATTTTCAACTTTTGTAAATCAGATTCTTTTTCTAACGGATATTTAGCTTCTTATTTCATTCTGATTATATATACAGACCCGTATGTAAAGTAATATTTTGATCAAGCTCAAACTCGAGAAGTATTCATATTTTGTTCCAACTAATAATGTTAAATTGAATAGGGAAATGACTTGTGGTATGGACCGGATCGAGTGAAGTTCTTGGGACCATTTTCTGCCCAAACACCATCGTACTTGACTGGTGAATTTCCCGGTGACTATGGTTGGGACACTGCTGGTTTATCTGCTGATCCCGAGGCTTTTGCTAAGAACCGGGCTCTTGAGGTAGAATTATAATGCCAAGTGTTATTTAATGAAAACCAAAGTATGGATAACTGTATTATTTATTCCTGATAAGTATAAATATATTCAAGATAGACGAAAACCTGTCGGGCTTAAGTCAGTATATACAATAATAGAGTTTACATAAAGATTTTGTTTGTTTAGAGTATATAGATTACCACCTAATGCTTGAATAAATCGTTCAGGTAATCCACGGGCGATGGGCAATGCTTGGAGCATTCGGTTGCATCACACCCGAAGTCCTTGAAAAATGGGTAAAAGTGGATTTCAAGGAGCCGGTTTGGTTCAAAGCCGGATCCCAAATATTCTCCGAAGGTGGGCTAGACTACTTAGGCAACCCAAATCTAGTCCACGCCCAAAGCATACTAGCTGTTCTTGGTTTCCAGGTCATCCTAATGGGCCTCGTTGAAGGGTTCAGGATTAACGGGCTTGATGGTGTTGGAGATGGTAACAACCTTTACCCAGGAGGTCAATATTTTGACCCGCTTGGCTTAGCTGACGACCCAGCTACCTTTGCTGAGTTGAAAGTGAAGGAAATCAAGAATGGAAGACTAGCAATGTTTTCGATGTTCGGGTTTTTTGTGCAAGCAATTGTGACAGGAAAAGGACCGTTGGAGAACCTTTTGGACCATTTGGATAACCCTGTGGCTAACAATGCTTGGGTCTATGCCACCAAGTTTGTGCCTGGGTCATAAGCTTTCTGGCTTGATTACTTGTAAACTATGAGTTACTATGAGAACAATGTGTAAATTATTATCGTTATAATATAAAATGATTTGGTTATGTTGTTATTCGTCGTTGAAGTACATATTCTTAGCACAATCAAGCACAAACTCGGTCATAAATTTTGAGACACAAAAGGTGTCGAGGTAACTCAACCTGATCAATTTCTACACAAAAAGTTACTTAAACTCAGTTTGACCCATTACCAGACCCGCCCATTTTACCACTTCTAGTTTCTATGGAAATGCATGCATAAGTGATTAGAAATAATACCTTTTCAAAGAGATACAAACACACTCGGTCTGCTCCAAAGCATATCTGGTAATTTATTAAAATCACATTCGATATATGTACACCAATGATCAGACTACATTATTCACCAAGTTTGAAGCTCGTTGAGCTATTTTAATAAAGTACAAAGCACGAAGTTAAACCCCAAGGAAAAAAGCATCCTCGTCATAACGTAACACAAGCAGAACCTTCACCCTTTGAGACCCATTGAGCTCCTATTTGGGATTCTTTTCATCGAGAACATGTAAACATTCATATATGATCTCAACCGCACAATCCAATTCCTGTTCCGAGATTATCAATGGTGGGACCAGTCTAACGATGTCTCCTTTTCCTGCAGTCAAAATTAAAAGACCAGACTCTCGACAAGCATCCACAAGTGGCGTTGCAGAAACATCCAACTCGATTCCAACAATAAGACCAAACCCTCGTATTTCCTTCACATGAGAATTCCCACTGATTTTTTTCTTCAAGATTTCTTTCAAGTAGTCTCCTTTTTTCACAACACTGGCCAAAAAGCTCGGGTTTGATATCTTATCAAAGACAGCAATGGCAGCAGCACAAACAAGAGGCCCACCTGCAAATGTGCTTCCGTGATCCCCATTATTCATGGCGGAATTTACTCTTTCAGTCACTAGTGTAGCTCCTATCGGCAAACCGCCAGCTAAAGGCTTAGCTAGAGTCATTATATCGGGAGTTACATCATAAGCTTCGTGAGCCCAGAGATATCCTGTTCGACCCAACCCACATTGAACCTACAGAAACACAAATTTTCATATTACTCTCTCTATACCAAATAAATTGTCCGGTAGACAAAAACACGCATTTTAAATAAAATAAATTTTCACAACTTACTTTTGGTAAAAGCATTCGGTAACCTTAACTAGTGGTATAATAGGAAACTTAACCAATTATACATATTTATGTTTAGAACTGAAAATTATTTTGCAACAAACTAAAGTAAAAAAGAATTGGGACAAGGAATTACCTCATCAAAAACGAGCAAAGATCCAGCTTTATCACAAGCAACACGCAAAGATTTCAAGAACTCTTTTGTAGCACTGTAAATTCCACCTTCACCCTGAATCGGTTCCACAAACACCGCTGCAATTTTGCCCCCAGATATTAATTCTTCAGCAGCACTAATGTCCCCATACGGTAAGAAAGTGACACCAGGCATCACGGGCTCAAAAGGTGTTCTGTAATGTTCTTTGCTGGTCAATGCAAGCGCACCCATTGTTCTTCCGTGGAAGCTGTTAGTAAAGGAGATGAACTCAGTAGGCGGATTGGTTTCATTGGGATGTGAAAATCTTTGGAACTTTCTTGCAAATTTGATAGCAGCTTCGTTTGCTTCTGTTCCAGAGTTGCAGAAAAAAACACGGTCTGCAAATGAAGTTGCTACAAGACGTTCTGCAAGGTTCACCTGCAATGTTCCAAAGTATGATTCCGACTTAAAACGCGTCTATTGTATGTATCTAACGTTCAGATAAAAAAGGACTCGAACCTGTGGAAGTGAATAATAGATATTGCTAACATGAGCTAATAAATTAGCTTGAGTAGTAATAGCATGAATCCAATCAGGATCGGAATGACCCAAAGCATTAACAGCGATACCGGAAGTAAGATCAATATAGCCCCGGCCATGAACATCATACAATTTACAACCTTTGCCATTAGTAATAACAAGTGGAGCTCTTCCATATGTTCCAACTATTACTCGTTTCTCCCTTTCAATCACCTCTTCTTTCGTAACTAATTCGGCAGTATTATTTACTACTGCTGATGCTGATATAGTTTCTGTTAATTGTGCTTGTAACTTTGTTTTACGAACATTTAAGATATGTATTGGTTGGGTAGGATTGGGATGGCGGTTATGATGAATTGTTTGGAATGATAAGTGGGAAAGTGAAGACATTGTTTGAGATTGTTCACTACTTCTTGCTCATTCTCATGTTTTCATTTGTTTAGTGTGTTTTTATGTTTCGTTTTCTTGTGTTGTGTTATTTGGGTTGGGCTACTTTTTACCTACTTTTTGTTTTTTAGGGTTTTGGATTTTTGGATTCGGGTCTGGTTGTTTTAGGGTTAAACGGGTTTGTTTTAGGTCAAATGATAACTAATAAAAATGTCATTTAAGGGTATAGGAAAAGAAAAGAAGGGTTATGTGGAAAAAGGAAGAGGTTTCTTTTAGACCCATTTAGTCAATGACTAACATGAATGTGAATTTTAAGGGTTTTGGGTTGTATCGAGTATTATCACCCTCGACTTCGACAACAAGGGTTGTTGATCGGTTTGGTTACAGGTTTTTTGGTATTCCCAATTCAGTTTTTTGTTTTTTTTTTAGTTTTTTGTCTAACATGATAACCGAACGGAGCTAAAATAAGTACCAGAAAAACACAAGATTATAACAAAATTTAAATCTCTAAAGAATGTGTAATTTATTTAAGGCATTCTTCAAATTATTCAATAAAAAATTAAAAACCACAGGTAAACATACAATAATAGTTGCACAAAGTTACAATTTACAACAAGATTAAACAAAATTAACAGCTTACTAAACTCGAAAAAAAATAAAAAAATCAATACATCCATGACAAATCTTGCTTAAAAGAAACAGATTTCGCAGCTCCTTGTACACCGCTATAAGATACTAGAGGGCAATCATTCACAACAAGAAGATCAAGTTTACAAGAACCGATAAGTGGCTTAAACCCGCTATCAGTAACTCCTAAACACTTGGTTAACCGCAATACTCGCAAACAAGGGTAACTGGCTACAAATTCTATCCCTTCATTGCTTATTTCTTGGCATCTTATAAGTTCCAAAGTTTGTAAATTATCTGCAAGACAAAGAGCTTCCATTCCAATATTGTTGAAAGAATAAACACGGTCAAGAAAAAGGTCTTTCACGGGGCAGGTTTTGATTAAATTAAGAATTCCGTTCTGTGAAAACGAAGATAGTGAAGGAAATTCACCGTCTGAGAAGGATAAGGAGACTGATTCGAGAAACGTACAGTTTTGAGCGATTGCATTTAAACTTTCGTCTGTTAATCTTAACGGGTTTTCCATTAACAACGGAAGTGAAAAATCTGATGGGACACGTATAGAAATTGACCGAAGATTTTTTGAATTTTCAGCTAGACCAATGATGTCATGGTCCCGGGCTCCTATACACATTTCCAAACGAATTTTCTCCAAGTTTTTGCATTTGTCTAAAATACACGCGAGCCCTCTTCCTGGGCTAATAATGCAATTTATCAAACTAAGTTCGACCATGTTTTCACACGCGACCCACTGTTTTTGCCACTTGTCAACAGCTAAACGATCATAAAGCTTCATGTACCTGTAATTTGAATCAACTTCAAATTGCAATCGTTTTATGTTACGCCAAGTGGGTCCCAGTTTCACGAGTGCACCTTCCCCGATTCCTCTACAGTTCTTAACAGAAAGATCTTCTAGCGTTTCTAAATTTCCAACACACTCGAGCCACTCAAGATTGGTAACATTTAAGCAACGAATAAGATGTAACCTTTTAAGGTTTTTGCAGCTAACGACTATTGCAAAGATACCACAACCCGTGATTCTTGGTGTGAAGTGTAATTTCAAAGATGAAAGTTTAGAGCATGAAGATAATGAACTAAGCCCGGAGTCTGTTATAAAAGTACAATAACTTAAAGTAAGATCTGCTAAAAACGGGCATGTGCTTGAGAGGATAGAAAGACCGGGGTCTTCTAATTGTTTGCCTGACTTCGACATCCAACCTGAGTACGTGATTTCAACTTTGTTCAAGTTTGGGAATCTGTGACATAATGAAGTTAAAGCTTCGTTGGCAGGGTTTAATCCACATCCAACACGAAGGTGTTTTCTTTGTTCATTGTCGAGATAATGGAAGCGTTTGCAAGTTAAAGATATGGAATTTCGGTCAATGGGGTTGTTTATTTTGTTGAAAATCTCCCAAACTAGTTGATCAGGGAGATCGTCCAGTGAAACCATGTTTTCGTTCACCAATGAAAATAGTCGCTTAGGAGTGAAACGTTAAAACCTGAGACGGGTGAAAACAATACATTTCAGAAACTACACAAGCGAATATGAAATAAAAAGATTACTTTTCAACTTTAAACAATGTGAGGTTTATTGGAAGGTGCCTCTTAGCCCCTGGTATACATTTAAATTACCCACCCTGAGAGAGCCTCGAACACCTCCCACAGATAGACAGCATACTATAACCACTTGGTCAACTTTAAACAATGTGGATTATAACTATTCAAGATACATTGCGTAACTAATTGGCGTAAGAAGTCTCATTTCAACCACGTTTTTTAGTCCGAAATTATGAAAACATCACCAAATGGAAAAGCTCACCAATTTATCCCTCAAAACTGAAACCAAAAAAATCGCTTATCGAGTTTATCTAATGATTGTTTATAATCCCAAACATCCATCTAGAATCAGTTCTGTTAACAGCAAATCCAAACACTCTTAAACAAAATCATGTTCGTATTACAATATAAAAAGGTATACGCCACCACTAGGCGGCCCCATCACCCAGTCTCACGGCTAACATGAGAGGGGTAAATCACATGTCACCATCTGAGTGGTGTCACCTCTACTACAAATTCTCACCTTCTTACCACCGAACTTAAATCCTAATTATGTAGATTTAAATTCAACAAATTGTTAACTATGTATAAATTTTGCATCATGAAAACATCCTAAATTGACATAAACAAATCTAAAATATTAATGGAATTAAAATTGATTAAATTGAAGAAAAAAGAGACGTGAAAATAATATGTACCTTAGAAGAAGAAGAAAAATCATCATCTTTTTGTGATTTCATTATTTGTTAGATTTAGGAATTTATAAACTCTTTTGGTATTTAAAATTGCTTTCTTTCGATATTTGTTTTAGCTTATTTTGTTTTTTTTAGTTTCGGCTTATTTTTTGATGGTACGAGCCTATTAGTTATTTCGATATAAATACGGATAATAAACTTATGCACTAAAAATTAAGCCAAAAAAAGAGGTTTATAAAATATAAATCGAAGCTAAATAATACCTTTTTATGGATTGATTTTGATATAAAAAAATGATTGCGACGCAACTTGTTTCTTTCTGGTTTGCGAGCCATTTTATTGTAGATAAATGGGATTTTGTTCGGTCAGAAATCAATCTATGTAGCAAAAACATTTAAATATATTCTTTTTACGTAATACCGCGAATTTTAAAAGCTTGATATTCTAAACAGCTTATTGTTATCCCAAAACGTATTGAATAAGAAGTTCTAATAAACACACTAAAATACCAAGTAAACAAAGTAGGCAAGTTTTGGGACCTGTTTTTTTAGTGTGATATGAAACTGAGCCTGCAAGTTTTAAGCTAGATAGGACATTAAACTAATTCAGTATTTAATCTAAACAAGATCCTAATGGGTTTATCGTTTTTTCACCGACCTTGTTTAGGAAAATTGTAATCTAAAGATGAAAACAGACAGAAAACCTGTTTAAGACCAACTCATTCTACAAGCACGATAATAAGGTCCATCTAAGGATCGGTAGCAACAAACAAATGTTTTGGCCAAACATGTAAAGCTTCGTTTATCAATATGAATGCGAAAAAAAAAGTTGACAAAATTGGAACTATGTGTCTATGTCTTTTCCTATTGTTTGAGATCATTCTGTACAAAAATTCCCTTTACACAATGGCTAATTAAGTGCAGTAACTTCATGAGGATTTCATTCGAAGCGATACATCGTCCCCATTTGTCTTCTTCTCTTGTGATGTTGGCAAGGATTCTTCAAATGCATTCGTTTCAAGAGACATCATCAACTCCTCAAGCTGACACCACATATAAAGATTTCATTTTCATAAATAATAAACACTACTAATAGCAATTTCAACCCATCTGCCTTTCAGAAAAATGGGTCGTTTTGGGTTGTATTTTATCTAAAAAAAGTCGGTTTGGGTTGTATTTTATCTAAAAAAAAGTAAACTTTTAACACTAGACTAAAACAGGAAACCTGTCGCAGGTCAAACGTCCCCCAAAGTGTTTTACAAATGCTTTGAAAATTCCTAAATATTCTTTATTAATTAGTTTTGTAACATTTTATGATATTATTCAGAAAAATAGTTATTTACAAAACTGAACGCCGACCCATTTGAACACACTTTATTAATTATCCGTTTTAACCAGAATCCATTCCGACCCATCACCCACCCACCCACAAATTTTGTCACTTTCTAATAAAATACGAAAAACAAGTTTCAAATCGCTCAAAGAATCATCCATGTGGCACTATACCTGGGCCTCTAGTTCTTGTATCTTTTCATCTTTGGCCTGTAAAGCCTTTTTTTCCCTATAAATTACCCAAGATTTAGTTATACAATTACTAATCATAAAAAGACAAATTGTTAATGCAAAATCCCTCAGGCATAAGTTGTAGTTGCGTGTCTACCCGTACCTCTCTTCTGTTTTCACAATGATTCCTTCCCATATCTCCTTGTTTCTCACAAGATTCTCATTGATCTACAAGTTTAGCACCAAACGGGGAATTATTACAAAAACTATTATTCATCATGTATTAATTTAAGAAGTAGGGAGGGAAAACAATTACATCGTCAAGAAATTTCTTCTCTTTGAGACCCTTATCTAGCTTCGCTTGCATTTTTTGCAGTTTTGTATTCTGACTTAGAAAATTTTTTACAGCAGCAGAGATATCCCTCTCATTTTGTTCTTCAAATTCCTGGAGTAAAGATTCAAAATACTGCAAAAGATACAAATTCCTTAGTCATCTTTTGATTACATGCATTTCAGAAATTACTATACAGTGAACTTACAATCTTTTGATTCTCAAGTTGAGTAGTGAGAAGCTCATTATACTCGCTGACAATCTGTAAAACAAAACAACAGTGAGAACAGAGGTGGCAATTTTCGACCCATTTACTTATAAATGGATAGATTCGGGTTACGGTTTATCTTTAACGGGTCAAATGGGTAACACAAAACAACATAACCTAAAAGGATATTGGTTGAACATATCAAATGAGTGGAAAGTCGCCCAAAATTTTACTTTTAATGTATTAAACCATCTAAATCATTTTAATCTAGAATTTAGATTATTATTAAAGTAATAGAACTTTTGAAATCCCATTTGACACTTTGTAAAACTTTGTGAACAATCCAACCCAGAATGTTTTGACTCGTTATACAACTTTTAATTCATTAATAATAGGACAGAGAGAAAATCAGTACAGATTCAACTCGACTATTCAAAAGAGCTTCGTGAAATCCAGGATCAGTGCCACATTCACAATCACCGTCAGTATGCTCACTATGGTGATTCAACTCAACCAGCTTTCCATCTGTTTTAGACTGAATTAAACGGTGAACATAATTGTCTCCAACATAATCCCACACACGTTGTGTTTCCAGTTCAAGGGAGTAGCAGTGTTGTGTTTCTTTCCAGTGTTCAATAGCATGCGCTTCTTTATACCTACACCAAAATCAACTGGTTACTATTAAAATCCTCATTGTCATACTGGATGACGTTGGAGATTTATGCGAATATAAAAAAAAAGTCACCTCCCACAGCCAACAAAGCCACAAAGAAGACATATCCAGACGTTTTCTGAGGTTTGACAGATCAAGCATTTAGACTTTTCAGGCTGCTGTTGACAATAACGACATACCTGCAATAATATCAAAGCCAGCTGATGGTTAGCTTCTGCAATTACAAGACGAAGAAAGACTCAAAAAGCAACAACTTGTTTTATAACGGAAATGGCAATAGTTGTTTGTCTTCATTCTCACAAAATGAAGTCCTGTACAAAGGTTAGATATGAACCGTTTTGCATATCAGAAAAAAAAAATATGTCTCGTTCTATTTCTAGGTCAAAATATCCTGCTTCTTTGCTGGGGTATCAAGACCACATATCAAAATTGAGGATTTAATAAATTCCACTACAGAAAGGTTTATTCACAATTGAACTGACAGTCACCATTGGACATTTATCATTTACTCATTCTATTCAACAAGATTCTTTTACCTTTTGTCTTTATTGTAAAGAAGAACCAATGTAGCATGAAGTTACTATTTGCATCACTACTTATAATTACAAACCGACTCTTATAGTTTCATAAAAAAGGTTTATGGCTTTTAACTGGGGACATAATGTCACTGTTTAAGCACATAGTCCAGTTACTCCAAATGTTACTCTTCAGGTAAATAATATCATGATTCAGGCACATTCACACACACAACCAGATCATGTGTTTACCTGATATGATCGATAGAAATCACCCAGAAACTGAACAATAAATCAATACAAACAGAATAAAGACATAAAACGAAGAAGATAATGGTCTACATTCGAGCGAAAGACCAACTTTTCTAGAAATCTGTTCACTTTCAAGAGATAAACCAACTCTCCCAATGACGCTCACCAGAAAATTCGGTAATTCTCTCAGATCAAGCATAATGAACCTCTACACCCAATCCCTATTTATAAAAAAACATCGTGACGATAATCCATATCCTAATAGAACTACTATTCCTAACTTTCATTTACAATAATACCTAACTAATAAATAAAATAACCTAAACCTTGTAGAATAACTAAAACAAGCATATCCAGGAGTCTAACATTACCCTCTTGTATCAGTGCACTGAATAATTTCCATCACTCCTTAAAGTACCAGACTATGAGTGGAAGAAAGTAATGAATCAAGCTCTTAGAAATGCAAGTATGTGACCATGAACGGACGAAAGATGATGATTCTCCTTTAACCACAAAGATGTGCCTTCACACGAGGAGAAGAGTCATCGTTTTGATGCTTCATAACAAAAAAATGTCATATTCCCAAAATAAAATGATTATAAATGTCTAGTACAAAGGCACACAAATTACGGAGAGGATTGTAGAGGGTAGGTAATTCTGGATGGGATATCAGAGATAGAGGGGCAATTGTGCATGAAAACGCTATACGGACCCATGGCTTAGAATCCGATGATGGTCTGATTGGTTTGTGTATTCAGGTGGGTGTCTGATGTGTCTGAAATAATACATATTTTGTAGCCACATTTATCGTATTTAAGCATCATTATCTGCAACTTTTGTTATGATTTTGG
>CAJVGC010000065.1:62643791-62771303 GCA_910822075.1 Senecio squalidus
TTCCTGTCGGAAACCTCTGATATCTCTGAGTAATTTCCTACCCAAGGCGGGTGGGAAAAATCTTTTGATGAAGGTTTCGCGCATTGCGTCCATGTGGTTATTGAATTTTCGTTGAGCTCCCTCGAACCAAACCTTCGCGTGAGAGACGAAGGGAATAACCTCAGTTTGACAGGATCGCCCTTGCCTTGGCCATATTTGAACATCTCACACAGCTCGTTGAATTTTGCTATGTGTTTATGCGGATCTGAATTGTAACGCCCATCGAATGTGTTGTCTTGGATCATCTTGAGATGGTGACCCTTGACAACGAAATCATCACCCAATTCCGGGGTGGTGATTGCCGACCCTCGGGTGGGGTGGCACTGCTACAGCTGCGGGCCCGTCGGTTCATTGGTGTGTCCAAAGGATCCATAGCTGGTTGCGGTTCCGGTTTGTCTTCACAAAATACTTCTTCGACCTCTGGTTCTGAATCGCTTCCTCCGCTTTCTGATGACGCAATGTCTTCAAACTTTACGGGTGAAACTTGATCAAAACTTGGTGGTGTCTGAAGCGATAAGTTGCCTCTTCTCCTGCCTCGTCTCTTTGATACTCCTGGATTTGACTTTGGACTCGCGAGTGGTAATACCTGAAAAGACAAAAAACAAGAAAAGCGTAAAACGTACCGGTGAAATAACAAATAAAAGTAACTTCTAAGTAAATAAATACTCAAAAGGATCGTATTACAAATTCGAAACAAAAACGAAAAATCAGTCCCGGCAGCGGCGCCAAAAACTTGATGTGTAAAATCGAGTCTTAAATTAAACCTACTTTTTCACGCAATTACACACTTATAGGCAGTGGACCTATTCGTATGTAATATAGTTAATAGTAAGTATAGGTTCGTTCGCAGGGACTAATTTGCTTTTAAATTTCGAATTAATAACACTAAGAGTATTTGGGGGTTTTTTATCGTAACTAAAATTGCAAGTAATTTAATAAAATTGGTTAATTAAAACCGAGCGAAAGATTTATGGATTAAATCAAATAATAAGAAGAATACACTTGTTTGACACTTCACCTGTTTTCCGTTAATTTTACGAATTCGATTGTTGTTTCAACTTCTAATATATACTAAAAGAATCTTTTAGTAACTTTAATTATTGCTACTTACACCGTTCCTTCCGAATACAGTTAATAAATATTAATAATTAAGCAATAAGAATCAAGCCTGTTTTTAGTGATTTAACCTTATAGAGTTTCCTTCCGAATAACTCCTCTAACTATCAAGTCCTTCCGAATCTTAATACTTAGACCTACTCACTTAAATTTAATTACCTAAGTTGTTATTACTAAGTCCTTCCGAATCTTAATAATTTTAAACCGATTAAAGACCGATCGATTATTTCATAAAACTTATCTAACCTATCTAGATTCCTTCCGAATACCTAGAATGTTGATTAAACAAATTAAACATAAACAACTATGATAACATATTAAAATCTAAGCAAATAAGGGTCGACGATTAAACACAAAAACATAAAACAATCGAAAACGTTAAAATAACATCAAACAGGATCCGTTAATCAAACAAGCGTAAAAGATGTTTAGCTACTCATAACGTGGTCTGAAAAAGCAATAAAAGTGTTAGCAAACATTCTGGAATAATGATTAAAACAAAAGAAAGAACAAACGGATGAATCGCCAATTTTTGTCGTGATCGCCGATTGCCGAATTATGATCTTCCTTGCCTTGAAAACTTGCTTCCAACTTAATAACAGCTCCAGGAACGTATGAATAATACTGAATGATTTTCTGGACGGATTTAATGTTGTATTTATAGGCAAAATCAAGGTGGAAATCGTCTTCGACTCAAACACGAATAACTTGTAGTTATCCAGACAGGTGCGCAGCACCTAAGCAGGGGGTGCGCAGCACCGGGCTCTTCCCGTGTCCAAAACCAACTCAAATTCCTCTAGGTGCGCAGCACCTCTACCCTAGGTGCGCAGCACCTGCTTATCTTTTCCGTAATCTCGTCATTTAAGCTCATTTCTTCACTCCTTTCCACTTTCCGATCATGTAAACCTGTAAAATAGATAAAAACACTTTTCCACACGATTAAATGTAAAAACCTATCCTATCCATCATGTTTACTATGAAAACCGACTAAATATCGCATAGAAATATCTATATAAATATGCGATATCAACGACACTATAGATTTCTCATTAGGTGATCGGAATTATGAGAGCTTAAATGTAAACACTTATTAAACACCATTGGACTAAATAATACACACTCCTAATTTGAGTGTGTATATAAGGGATATAATAAACCCTTAGAAGGGTTGGTCACTTATTATCACCACCATCCATCACATAACACATACAAGTGTTTTCTCTCAACAATCTCATCCTAATACGATCATCCCATTCTGGGAATCAATGGCTAACATGTTCAACAACATCCCAGGATCATCAGGAGGTATGTAAATAACATGAATCAATCTAATTAATCCAACAGTTATAACATAAATACAAACTCAATTTCATCTAATAAATCTGAGTACATAATTATACATTCTTTTTCTTTAACTAGAACCAAAGCTAAGGTTCTTAAACATCTTATTCGCTTTAATTGATAAAATCAACTACTTTTGATCTTCAATTTTGAGCTAATTGTAACTTTTCTCTCTTCATGCTTTCTTCTTCGAACCGACTCAAAACACCTACCATGTTCTGGAAAATGACACCTCTCACTTCCACCTCTTAGACATAAATTCCTAAATTTACAACTTTGGTCCTTCTTCTTTCAAGACTTAATTAATTTATTTACTTACCCAACATAGTTAACCATTTAAATCCTTTCTAACTAAAGTTAGCTACTTTTCTTACCTAGTTATTCTTTTTCATTTTTAACTTCTATTATAACTAAAATATAATATATATATACTTACAAAATATTCTATTTCCTGAACTTGAATGTTACAAACACTTTGAAATCATAACAAATTCGGTTAGGATTTTGATAATGACAATTTTATGAGGGTGTTTGTTTCGACTTATATAACGGCTTTATCACTTTATGTAAATTCTGATAAACTCATAAGTCCAATTTTCTTTTTACGGTTTATAAGCTTATCAACTTAATAAGTTCATAAGTCGAAAAAAATATACTTATAGACTTATTAAAATTTAAATATGCATATAAACTAATTACATAAGCCGAAGCAAACACACTTATATTTGTTTCTACAAACTTATTATATAATTTATTTATTATTTATTATTTATATTTATTATGTTTGTATACTTACATTTTTCGAATCACCTTTCATTAATAAAACTTCTAAGCTTATTTAAAGAGAGAATGTCACAAATCGTCCTTGTGGTTAGGCTGTTTTTCACATATCGTCCTGTTGCAAAAAGTTAGCACTTATCATCCTTTTGTTTTTTAAAATTATCGTCTGTGATCCTTCCGTCAAAATTCTGTTAATTTAATCCGTTAAGTGACCCCATGTGCCTGGCACATGAGGGTAAATGAGTAATTTGACACCTTCTTCTTCATTTCCCCCAATTTCTCCTAAACCATAAAGATCATTAACAAAACGATGGAGGCAACCCAACCTAACATTATAATTCGTTAGGCCCATAAATCTACATTCATACAAAAACGAAATCTAACATCACTAAAAAGAAAAATATGTGGTAATGGCGTCCAGTGTTATTTCTCCGGCCACCGTAACCTACCACCGTAACTCATCACTTGTCACTTCAACCAGTACTTCGATTCATTTCTTAGCATCCTACAATTGTTCCACCAGTAAAATTACATCATCACACCGTCCATATCTCCTTCCGCCGCGTAATTCCGATTCACGGCGTCACCGGTGCCGTGCTATCAGCCCTCATCCTCCGCCGGAGTCTGGACCACCACCACCTCCTGATGATGATGAACCGGACTCTAATCCAGGTATAATAGTTGTTATCTGAATTTCTATAAATTTAGCTAATACAAATACGAGGTTCTAAAGGTAGAAAATATCGAAATTAAATCGCATTAAGAAACTCGTTAAATTAGCTGTAAGTGAGCCTAGAAATAAAAACCTAGAAATTTCGAAACCCTCGGGTGTGGTAAGATTGAGATTAGCGTGATTTAAAGCAAGTGGAATGAGAGCAAATGGTGTGTTTGGCTGCATCGATAATCAATCAATTTAGGGGTTGGAACTCCATTTTTGGAATTGAAATTAGGGTTTATGGTTAAAGGAGAAATTGGGGGAAATGAAGAAGAAGGTGTCAAATTACTCATTTACCCTCATGTGCCAGGCACATGGGGTCACTTAACGGATTAAATTAACAGAATTTTGACGGAAGGATCACAGACGATAATTTTAAAAAACAAAAGGATGATAAGTGCTAACTTTTCTGCAAAAGGACGATATGTGAAAAACAGCCTAACCACAAGGACGATTTGTGACATTCTTTCTTATTTAAACACTATTAAAAAAAATATAAAAAAGATTAAAGCTATTCACTAAAAAAAAAATTGTATACAATAAATATTATATTCGAATCTCTCCCGTCTACGAAACACTCATTCTCACCGGAAAAGAAAATGTCCGACGCGACTTCCGCCAGCGCCACGGCGGCGATGCCATCATCAACGATCGTCGACGATTACTTCCGGCCATCATCCATCAGTAAACTTCCGATCACCGATGTCGGCGATTCCTCCACCTCCTCCTCTTCAACTACTTACGTCACCCAGGCTTTCCCCTTTTCTTCCGGAAACCCTAGAATTGAAGATATCCGAGGCGTCATGCATTTGTTCCTAGATGATGCTGCTTCTTCTTCTTCCAATTTACCTGTAATTTTTATCATCTTTTTTTTTACCTCCATTTTGTATTCATTTTGTCAAAATTAGGGAATGTATCAAACTTTACTCCCAAGTCTATTGTATATATCCGACTTAAATCGCGCTTATTTTATATATATATATATATCTAACTTTCTAATATTGCTATTGAATGTATCAACTAAATAAACGTGGCATTGCCACGTATATCTGAATATAGATATACATACAATAAACGCGTTTAAGTTGGATACATACAATAGACTTCGGAGTAAGGTTTAATACATTTACAGGTACTTATCGCTAATAGTAATAACTACCTGTTAAGATGTGGAGAAATCAGTAAATATTGATAAGGAATGGTAGTTTCTTATATATCTTACCATGAATGTTAAACATAGCACGATAATCGCTAACTATGAATTTAAGACCTTAAAAGAAAAATGCTTGTTCACTAAATTCTTAGTTAGTACGTAAACGGTGTGTATTTGCTCTTTACTGGATAGTTTTTGATTTTTATGATCATATGATGTTATTTAGGTTGGAAGAAAGCCTCTTATTTGTGTACTTGGTGTGCCGAATCATATGACGTATGCTGACTTTTGTCAGTTTTGTGGTTCGTTTATTCATCATATATTGGAAATGCGGATTGTCAGGTTTGTTGTTAATAATTACTAGTGATTAGTAAATTAGTATGATTTCGTAATGTGGTAGGTTTGATATTGTTTGATGTATTGGGTTTTAGGAGCGATGGAATGGAGAATCGGTATAGTATTTTGGTAAGGTTTGATGACCAAAGCTCAACGGATGCGTTTCATAAGCATTTTAATGGAAGGCGTTTTTCATCTTTGGAGGTTTTTCTTTATTCACTACCTATAGTTATTAACCATTATTTAGCGTAAATGAAGTTAGTTATTCTGATTTGTTGGTAAATTGTTGGGTTTGGATACAGACAGAATCATGCCGTGTGCTTTTTACCGTTGATGTGCAATATACACGCTCAATTGAACACACACAGATTTCTGCTTCAAGTACAGAACAGCCGTCATGCCCCGTTTGTCTTGGTAATTTCTAACTTTTGATAGTTACACATTATTAAAATCAGAATATAGGACAAATACGAAGCAAAAACTTGCTTTTGCGTTTACATGGATAAAACCAAGAAGTGTTGGTTGAGAGTCCAATGTTTAGGAATAATATATAGTTAACCTAGTCTATAGAAAGCTGAAAACAAAACTATAAAATCTTCATACATCACCTTTTCTTTTTCTTAGCGTGAATTTTTAAACGTTTTGTCCTCTCTTTTTTGTAGAGAGATTGGACCAAGATATGAGTGGGATCCTGACAACCATGTGCAACCATTCTTTCCATTGCTCATGTATTTCGAAATGGACAGATTCGTCATGTCCTGTAAGTATTTTGGAAGTGCTTACTGTCTTTATTGTTTGTCCTGTTAAAAAGCCTATAATAGTTAAATTGTTTTTTTTATTACTTGATACAAATCGATTAAAACATACAAAGCATGTTGATATCGTTGTTCACATTTATGTAACTATGTCGTCTAAAGCATGTCAGGATATGAATTTTAAACATACTTGCTCTTTCTCAATCAATTATCGGATGTGACACGGTGACACCCACCTGAATACACAAACCAATCAGACCATCATCGGATTCTAAGCCATGGGTCCGTATAGCGTGTTCATGCACAATTGCCCCTCTATCTCTGATATCCCATCCAGAATTACCTACCCTCTACAATCCTCTCCGTAATTTGTGTGCCTTTGTACTAGACATTTATAATCATTTTATTTTGGGAATATGACATTTTTTTGTTATGAAGCATCAAAACGATGACTCTTCTCCTCGTGTGAAGGCACATCTTTGTGGTTAAAGGAGAATCATCATCTTTCGTCCGTTCATGGTCACATACTTGCATTTCTAAGAGCTTGATTCATTACTTTCTTCCACTCATAGTCTGGTATTTTAAGGAGTGATGGAAATTATTCAGTGCACTGATACAAGAGGGTAATGTTAGACTCCTGGATATGCTTGTTTTAGTTATTCTACAAGGTTTAGGTTATTTTATTTATTAGTTAGGTATTATTGTAAATGAAAATTAGGAATAGTAGTTCTATTAGGATATGGATTATCGTCACGATGTTTTTTTATAAATAGGGATTGGGTGTAGAGGTTCATTATGCTTGATCTGAGAGAATTACCGAATATTATGGTGAGCGTCATTGGGAGAGTTGGTTTATCTCTTGAAAGTGAACAGATTTCTAGAAAAGTTGGTCTTTCGCTCGAATGTAGACCATTATCTTCTTCGTTTTATGTCTTTATTCTGTTTGTATCGATTTATTGTTCAGTTTCTGGGTAATTTCTATCGATCATATCAGGTAAACACATGATCTGGTTGTGTGTGTGAATGTGCCTGAATCATGATATTATTTACCTGAAGAGTAACATTTGGAGTAACTGGACTATGTGCTTAAACAGTGACATTATGTCCCCAGTTAAAAGCCATAAACCTTTTTTATGAAACTATAAGAGTCGGTTTGTAATTATAAGTAGTGATGCAAATAGTAACTTCATGCTACATTGGTTCTTCTTTACAATAAAGACAAAAGGTAAAAGAATCTTGTTGAATAGAACGAGTAAATGATAAATGTCCAATGGTGACTGTCAGTGCAATTGTGAATAAACCTTTCTATAGTGGAATTTATTAAATCCTCAATTTTTATATGTGGTCTTGATACCCCAGCAAAGAAGCAGGATATTTTGACCTAGAAATAGAACGAGACATATTTTATTTTTTTCCGATATGCAAAACGGTTCATATCTAACCTTTGTACATGACTTCATTCTGTGAGAATGAAGACAATTAACTATTGCCATTTCCGTTATAAAACAAGTTGTTGCTTTTTGAGTCTTTCTTCGTCTTGTAATTGCAGAAGCTAACCATCAGCTGGCTTTGATATTATTGCAGGTATGTCGTTATTGTCAACAGCAGCCTGAAAAGTCTAAATGCTTGATCTGTCAAACCTCAGAAAACGTCTGGATATGTCTTCTTTGTGGCTTTGTTGGCTGTGGGAGGTGACTTTTTTTTATATTCGCATAAATCTCCAACGTCATCCAGTATGACAATGAGGATTTTAATAGTAACCAGTTGATTGTGGTGTAGGTATAAAGAAGCGCATGCTATTGAACACTGGAAAGAAACACAACACTGCTACTCCCTTGAACTGGAAACACAACGTGTGTGGGATTATGTTGGAGACAATTATGTTCACCGTTTAATTCAGTCTAAAACAGATGGAAAGTTGGTTGAGTTGAATCACCATAGTGAGCATACTGACGGTGATTGTGAATGTGGCACTGATCCTGGATTTCACGAAGCTCTTTTGAATAGTCGAGTTGAATCTGTACTGATTTTCTCTCTGTCCTATTATTAATGAATTAAAAGTTGTATAACGAGTCAAAACATTCTCGGTTGGATTGTTCACAAAGTTTTACAAAGTGTCAAATGGGATTTCAAAAGTTCTATTACTTCAATAATAATCTAAATTCTAGATTAAAATGATTTAGATGGTTTAATACATTAAAAGTAAAATTTTGGGCGACTTTCCACTCATTTGATATGTTCAACCAATATCCTTTTAGGTTATTTTGTTTTGTGTTGCCCATTTGACCCGTTAAAGATAAAACGTAACCCGAATCTATCCATTTATAAGTAAATGGGTCGAAAATTGCCACCTCTGTTCTCACTCTTGTTTTGTTTTACAGATTGTCAGCGAGTATAATGAGCTTCTCACTACTCAACTTGAGAATCAAAAGATTGTAAGTTCACTGTTTAGTAATTTCTGAAATGCATGTAATCTAGTAAATAAAGTACTTCAAAGTGTTACTATATTAGTTTAGCAGCGGCACAACGCATATTTGACTGACTAAGGAATTTGTATCTTTTGCAGTATTTTGAATCTTTACTCCAGGAATTTGAAGAACAAAATGAGAGGGATATCTCTGCTGCTGTAAAAGATTCTCTAAGTCAGAATACAAAACTGCAAAAAATGCAAGCGAAGCTAGATAAAGGTCTCAAAGAGAAGAAATTTCTCGACGATGTAATTGTTTTCCCTCCCTACTTCTTAAATTAATACATGATGAATAATATTTTTCTAATAATTCCCCGTTTGGTGCTAAACTTGTAGATCAATGAGAATCTTGTGAGAAACAAGGAGATATGGGAAGGAATCATTGTGAAAACAGAAGAGAGGTACGGGTAGACACGCAACTACAACTTATGCCTGAGGGATTTTGCATTAACAATTTGTCTTTTTATGATTAGTAATTGTATAACTAAATCTTGGGTAATTTATAGGGAAAAAAAGGCTTTACAGGCCAAAGATGAAAAGATACAAGAACTAGAGGCCCAGGTACAGTGCCACATGGATGATTCTTTGAGCGATTTGAAACTTGTTTTTCGTATTTTATTAGAAAGTGACAATTTGTGGGTGGGTGATGGGTCGGAATGGATTCTGGTTAAAACGGATAGTTAATAAAGTGTGTTCAAATGGGTCGGCGTTCAGTTTTGTAAATAACTATTTTTCTGAATAATATCATAAAATGTTACAAAACTAATTAATAAAGAATATTTAGGAAGTTTCAAAGCATTTGTAAAACACTTTGGGGGACGTTTGACCTGCGATACGTTTCCTGTTTTAGTCTAGTGTTAAAAGTTTACTTTTTTAGATAAAATACAACCCAAACCGACTTTTTTTAGATAAAATACAACCCAAAACGACCCATTTTTCTGAAAGGCAGATGGGTTGAAATTGCTATTAGTAATGTTTATTATTTATGAAAATGAAATCTTTATATGTGGTGTCAGCTTGAGGAGTTGATGATGTCTCTTGAAACGAATGCATTTGAAGAATCCTCGCCAACATCACAAGAGAAGAAGACAAATGGGGACGATATATCGCTTCAAATGAAATCCTCATGAAGTTACTGCACTTAATTAGCCATTGTGTAAAGGGAATTTTTGTACAGAATGATCTCTAACAATAGGAAAAGACAGAGACACATAGTTCCAATTTTGTCAACTTTTTTTTCGCATTCATTGATAAACGAAGCTTTACATGTTTGGCCGAAACATTTGTTTGTTGCTACCGATCCTTAGATGGACCTTATTATCGTGCTTGTAGAATGAGTTGGTCTTAAACAGGTTTTCTGTCTGTTTTCATCTTAGATTACAATTTTCCTAAACAAGGTCGGGAAAAAAACGATCTACCCATTAGGATCTTGTTTAGATTAAATACTGAATTAGTTTAATGTCCCTATCTAGCTTAAAACTTGCAGGCTCAGTTTCATATCACCCTAAAAAACAGGTCCCAAAACTTGCCTACTTTGTTTACTTGGTATTTTGGTTTGTTTATTAGAACTTCTTATTCAATACGTTTTGGCATAACAATAAGCTGTTTAGAATATCAAGCTTTTAAAAATTTGCGGTCTTACGTAAAAAGAATATATTTAAATGTTTTTGCTACATAGATTGATTTCTAACCGAACAAAATCACATTTATTTACAATAAAATGGCTCGCAAACCAGAAACAAGTTGCGTCGCAATCTCGTTTTTGATGACAAAATCAATCCATAAAAAGGTATCATTTAACTTCGATTTATATTTTATAAACGTCTTTTTTTGGCTTATTTTTTAGTGCATAAGTTTACTATCCGTATTTATATCAAAATAACTAATAGGCTCGTACCATTAAAAAATAAACCGAAACTAAAAAAACCCAAAATAAGCTAAAACAAATATCGAAAGAAAGCAATTTTAAATACCAAAAGAGTTTATAAATTCCTAAATCTAACAAATAATGAAATCACAAAAAGATGATGGTTTTTCTTCTTCTTCTAAGGTACATATTATTTTCACGTCTCTTTTTTCTTCAATTTAATCAATTTTAATTCCATTAATATTTTAGATTTGTTTATGTCAATTTAGGATGTTTTCATGATGCAAAATTTATACATAGTTAACAATTTGTTGAATTTAAATCTACATAATTAGGATTTAAGTTCGGTGGTAAGAAGGTGAGAATTTGTAGTAGATGTGACACCACTCAGATGGTGACATGTGATTTACCCCTCTCATGTTAGCCGTGAGACTGGGTGATGGGGCCGCCTAGTGGTGGCGTATACCTTTTTATATTGTAATACGAACATGATTTTGTTTAAGAGTGTTTGGATTTGCTGTTAACAGAACTGATTCTAGATGGATGTTTGGGATTATAAACAATCATTAGATAAACTCGATAAGCGATTTTTTTGGTTTCAGTTTTGAGGGATAAATTGGTGAGCTTTTCCATTTGGTGATGTTTTCATAATTTCGGACTAAAAAACGTGGTTGAAATGAGACTTCTTACGCCAATTAGTTACGCAATGTATCTTGAATAGTTATAATCCACATTGTTTAAAGTTGACCAAGTGGTTATAGTATGCTGTCTATCTGTGGGAGGTGTTCGAGGCTCTCTCAGGGTGGGTAATTTAAATGTATACCAGGGGCTAAGAGGCACCTTCCAATAACCTCACATTGTTTAAAGTTGAAAAGTAATCTTTTTATTTCATATTCGCTTGTGTAGTTTCTGAAATGTATTGTTTTCACCCGTCTCAGGTTTTAACGTTTCACTCCTAAGCGACTATTTTCATTGGTGAACGAAAACATGGTTTCACTGGACGATCTCCCTGATCAACTAGTTTGGGAGATTTTCAACAAAATAAACAACCCCATTGACCGAAATTCCATATCTTTAACTTGCAAACGCTTCCATTATCTCGACAATGAACAAAGAAAACACCTTCGTGTTGGATGTGGATTAAACCCTGCCAACGAAGCTTTAACTTCATTATGTCACAGATTCCCAAACTTGAACAAAGTTGAAATCACGTACTCAGGTTGGATGTCGAAGTCAGGCAAACAATTAGAAGACCCCGGTCTTTCTATCCTCTCAAGCACATGCCCGTTTTTAGCAGATCTTACTTTAAGTTATTGTACTTTTATAACAGACTCCGGGCTTAGTTCATTATCTTCATGCTCTAAACTTTCATCTTTGAAATTACACTTCACACCAAGAATCACGGGTTGTGGTATCTTTGCAATAGTCGTTAGCTGCAAAAACCTTAAAAGGTTACATCTTATTCGTTGCTTAAATGTTACCAATCTTGAGTGGCTCGAGTGTGTTGGAAATTTAGAAACGCTAGAAGATCTTTCTGTTAAGAACTGTAGAGGAATCGGGGAAGGTGCACTCGTGAAACTGGGACCCACTTGGCGTAACATAAAACGATTGCAATTTGAAGTTGATTCAAATTACAGGTACATGAAGCTTTATGATCGTTTAGCTGTTGACAAGTGGCAAAAACAGTGGGTCGCGTGTGAAAACATGGTCGAACTTAGTTTGATAAATTGCATTATTAGCCCAGGAAGAGGGCTCGCGTGTATTTTAGACAAATGCAAAAACTTGGAGAAAATTCGTTTGGAAATGTGTATAGGAGCCCGGGACCATGACATCATTGGTCTAGCTGAAAATTCAAAAAATCTTCGGTCAATTTCTATACGTGTCCCATCAGATTTTTCACTTCCGTTGTTAATGGAAAACCCGTTAAGATTAACAGACGAAAGTTTAAATGCAATCGCTCAAAACTGTACGTTTCTCGAATCAGTCTCCTTATCCTTCTCAGACGGTGAATTTCCTTCACTATCTTCGTTTTCACAGAACGGAATTCTTAATTTAATCAAAACCTGCCCCGTGAAAGACCTTTTTCTTGACCGTGTTTATTCTTTCAACAATATTGGAATGGAAGCTCTTTGTCTTGCAGATAATTTACAAACTTTGGAACTTATAAGATGCCAAGAAATAAGCAATGAAGGGATAGAATTTGTAGCCAGTTACCCTTGTTTGCGAGTATTGCGGTTAACCAAGTGTTTAGGAGTTACTGATGGCGGGTTTAAGCCACTTATCGGTTCTTGTAAACTTGATCTTCTTGTTGTGAATGATTGCCCTCTAGTATCTTATAGCGGTGTACAAGGAGCTGCGAAATCTGTTTCTTTTAAGCAAGATTTGTCATGGATGTATTGATTTTTTTATTTTTTTTCGAGTTTAGTAAGCTGTTAATTTTGTTTAATCTTGTTGTAAATTGTAACTTTGTGCAACTATTATTGTATGTTTACCTGTGGTTTTTAATTTTTTATTGAATAATTTGAAGAATGCCTTAAATAAATTACACATTCTTTAGAGATTTAAATTTTGTTATAATCTTGTGTTTTTGCTTGTGAAATCAAACTAACCCAATTACAATTTCAATTTTATTTCGGTTTTTCTGATACTTAATTTAGCTCCGTTCGGTTATCATGTTAGACAAAAAACCAAAAAAAAAAAAAAAACTGAATTGGGAATAATACCAAAAAACCCGATCAACAACCCTTGTTGACGAAGTCAAGAGTGATAATACTCGATACAACTCAAAATCCTTAAAATTCACATTCATGTTGGTCATTTGACTAAATGGGTCTAAAAAACCTCTTCCTTTCTCCATATAACCCTTTTTTTTTTCTTTTCTTTTTCGATACTCTTTTAAATAGGGTAAACACATGAGATTTTCTATGTTTATGTTACTCTTGAACGACATTATATATATATATATATATATATATATATATATATATATATATATATATATATATATATATATATATATATATATATATATAGAGAGAGAGAGAGAGAGAGAGAGAGAGAGAGAGAGAGAGAGAGAGAGAGAGAGAGAGAGAGAGAGAGAGAGAGAGAGAGAGAGAGAGAGAGAGAGAGAGAGAGAGAGAGAGAGAGAGAGAGAAGGACGGATTCATACAAGAATTCATATTTCTGTGAGAACTGCGAGAACTCTTAAAAAAATGTCAATTAACATGTAATTATATCCATTAACATATAAAAACTATTAAATGTTAAAAATCTAGTAAAAATATAAATGAAAAATTAAAAAAATTATATGAAATGACGCGTATTTAGAATTGTTCACATGTGAACGTTTTTTTTTTCAAAAAATGAGTTCATATATGAACAAAAGTTTTTTACGTTATTTTATATGTTTTTTTTGTAGTTTTTTATGTTTATTTTTACTTGATTATTAATCTCGAAAAGAGTTAGCATTTGAATGAACACAGTGAAACGTGATTTAATAGTTTTTATAAGAGTTTGTCGCAGTCCTCGCAACAAAAAAGAGTTCTCGCATGACCCGTTTAACCCTAAACTAACCTGACCCGAATCCAAAAATCCAAAACCCTAGAAAACAAAAATGAGGTAAAAAGTAGCCCAACCCAAATAACACAACACAAGAAAACAAAACATAAAAACACACTAAACAAATGAAAAAATGAGAATGAGCAAGAAGTAGTGAACCATTTCCTCCTATTAAACCCTGAGCAACAATCTCAAACAATGTCTTCACTTTCCCACTTATCATTCCAAACAATTCATCATAACCGCCATCCCAATCCTACCCAACCAATACATATCTTAAATGTTCGAAAAACAAAGTTACAAGCACATTTTACAGAAACTATATCAGTATCATCAGCAGTAAATGATACGTTATCGGTTACGAAAGAAGAGGTGATTGAAAGGGAGAAACGAGTAATTGTTGGGACATATGGAAGAGCTCCACTTGTTATTACTAATGGCAAAGGTTGTAAATTGTATGATGTTCATGGCCGGGACTATATTGATCTTACTTCTGGTATCGCTGTTAATGCTTTGGGTCATTCTGATCCTGATTGGATTCATGCTATTACTACTCAAGCTAATTTATTAGCTCATGTTAGCAATATCTACTATTCACTTCCACAGGTTCGAGCTCTTTTTTTTATCTGAACGTTAGATACATACAATAGACGCGTTTTAAGTCTGAGTCATACTTTGGAACATTGCAGGTGAATCTTGCAGAACGTCTTGTAGCAACTTCATTTGCAGACCGTGTTTTCTTCTGCAACTCTGGAACAGAAGCAAATGAAGCTGCTATCAAATTTGCAAGAAAGTTCCAAAGATTTTCTCATCCCAATGAAACCAATCCGCCTACTGAATTCATCTCCTTCACTAACAGCTTCCACGGAAGAACGATGGGTGCGCTTGCATTGACTAGCAAAGAACATTACAGAACACCTTTTGAGCCCGTGATGCCTGGTGTCACTTTCTTACCTTATGGGGACATTAGTGCTGCTGAAGAATTAATATCTGGTGGCAAAATTGCAGCGGTGTTTGTGGAACCGATTCAGGGTGAAGGTGGAATTTACAGTGCTACCAAAGAGTTCTTGAAATCTTTGCGTGTTGCTTGTGACAAAGCTGGATCTTTGCTCGTTTTTGATGAGGTAATTCCTTGTCCCAATTCTTTTTTACTTTAATTTGTTGCAAAATAATTTTCAGTTCTAAACATAAATATGTATAATTGGTTAAGTTTCCTATTATACCACTAGTTAAGGTTACCGAATGCTTTTACCAAAAGTAAGTTGTGAAAATTTATTTTATTTAAAATGCGTGTGTTTGTCTACCGGGCAATTTATTTGGTATAGAGAGAGTAATATGAAAATTTGTGTTTCTGTAGGTTCAATGTGGGTTGGGTCGAACAGGATATCTCTGGGCTCACGAAGCTTATGATGTAACTCCCGATATAATGACTCTAGCTAAGCCTTTAGCTGGCGGTTTGCCGATAGGAGCTACACTAGTGACTGAAAGAGTAAATTCCGCCATGAATAATGGGGATCACGGAAGCACATTTGCAGGTGGGCCTCTTGTTTGTGCTGCTGCCATTGCTGTCTTTGATAAGATATCAAACCCGAGCTTTTTGGCCAGTGTTGTGAAAAAAGGAGACTACTTGAAAGAAATCTTGAAGAAAAAAATCAGTGGGAATTCTCATGTGAAGGAAATACGAGGGTTTGGTCTTATTGTTGGAATCGAGTTGGATGTTTCTGCAACGCCACTTGTGGATGCTTGTCGAGAGTCTGGTCTTTTAATTTTGACTGCAGGAAAAGGAGACATCGTTAGACTGGTCCCACCATTGATAATCTCGGAACAGGAATTGGATTGTGCGGTTGAGATCATATATGAATGTTTACATGTTCTCGATGAAAAGAATCCCAAATAGGAGCTCAATGGGTCTCAAGGGGTGGAGGTTCTGCTTGTGTTACGTTATGACGAGGATGCTTTTTTCCTTGTCGTTTAACTTCGTGCTTTGTACTTTATTAAAATAGCTCAATGAGCTTCAAACTTGGTGAATAATGTAGTCTGATCATTGGTGTACATATATCGAATGGGATTTTAATAAATTACTGGATATGCTTTGGAGCAGACCGAGTGTGTTTCTATCTCTTTGAAAAAGGTATTATTTCTAATCACTTATGCATGCATTTCCATAGAAACTAGAAGTGGTAATATGGGCGGGTCTGGTAATGTGTCAAACCGAGTTTAAGTAACTTTTTGTGTAGAAATTGATCAGGTTGAGTTACCTCGACACCTTTTGTGTCTCAAAATTTATGACCGAGTTTGTGCTTGATTGTGCTAAGAATATGTACTTCAACGACGAATAACAACATAACCAAATCATTTTATATTATAACGATAATAATTTACACATTGTTCTCATAGTAACTCATAGTTTACAATTAAGTAATCAAGCCAGAAAGCTTATGACCCAGGCACAAACTTGGTGGCATAGACCCAAGCATTGTTAGCCACAGGGTTATCCAAATGGTCCAAAAGGTTCTCCAACGGTCCTTTTCCTGTCACAATTGCTTGCACAAAAAACCCGAACATCGAAAACATTGCTAGTCTTCCATTCTTGATTTCCTTCACTTTCAACTCAGCAAAGGTAGCTGGGTCGTCAGCTAAGCCAAGCGGGTCGAAATATTGACCTCCTGGGTAAAGGTTGTTACCATCTCCAACACCATCAAGCCCGTTAATCCTGAACCCTTCAACGAGGCCCATTAGGATGACCTGGAAACCGAGAACAGCTAATATGCTTTGGGCGTGGACTAGATTTGGGTTGCCTAAGTAGTCTAGCCCACCTTCGGAGAATATTTGGGATCCGGCTTTGAACCAAACGGGCTCCTTGAAATCCACTTTTACCCATTTTTCAAGGACTTCGGGTGTGATGCAACCGAATGCTCCAAGCATTGCCCATCGCCCGTGGATTACCTGAACGATTTATTCAAGCATTAGGTGGTAATCTATATACTCTAAACAAAGAAAATCTTTATGTAAACTCTATTATTGTATATACTGACTTAAGCCCGACAGGTTTTCGTCTATCTTGAATCTATTTATACTAATCAGTAATAAATAATACAGTTATCCATACTTTGGTTTTCATTAAATAACACTTGGCATTATAATTCTACCTCAAGAGCCCGGTTCTTAGCAAAAGCCTCGGGATCAGCAGATAAACCAGCAGTGTCCCAACCATAGTCACCGGGAAATTCACCAGTCAAGTACGATGGTGTTTGGGCAGAAAATGGTCCCAAGAACTTCACTCGATCCGGTCCATACCACAAGTCATTTCCCTATTCAATTTAACATTATTAGTTGGAACAAAATATGAATACTTCTCGAGTTTGAGCTTGATCAAAATATTACTTTACATATGGGTCTGTATATATAATCAGAATACAATAAGAAGCTAAATATCCGTTGGAAAAAGAATCTGATTTACAAAAGTTGTAAATCAGTTTTTCAAATATTACGATATTTTAAGAACATTTTCTGGGTCCTAATCGTATATATACAAACTAATTAGTCCCCGTACGTTGCACGACTCATTATTTTTCTGAATTATATTAATATAGAAAATTTAAATCCGACATATTGTAAACATAATTTTAATTTTTTGTTTAGAATTAGTAGGAAACAATTTTAATTAGATAAAAAGTAAGGAGTAGTACGGCAAGAATTGACATAAAGGAAAATTAATTTTAATTATGAATTAATATAAATAGCATGATTAATATATAAGTAAATTTTAGATATTTAAAAAACAAAAAGGTTACTACCTAAAATGTTAAAAGAAAAACAATGTCACATTAGCAACCAATTATTCTTTCTTAGTTATATATAAAGATATTGGTGTAATACCATCGTGTATTTTCCATTGACCATGTCAACCGAATCTCTAAGTGAGTTGACTTTCGACCCTCTCGTTTGACCCAAGAAAGCGGTGGCTCTAACAACAGTGGTCGAGCTAGCTGAAGTCGCGGCCATTGATGCTATTAATGAACTAAAGCTTAAAAGAGACTGAGTAATAAGGTATGGAAATAAGGGGTATATGTAGGCATTGGGAAATTAGTAACTTGTGGTTCATATTATAGTTTGGATTTGTGGTTTTGTGACAAATAAGCAAAATTCGTTTGCACCAATCAGATTGCTTCGAAATATCTGTAATATCTCTATTTCATATTTTCGCTAATCCATATTTTATGATGCAACTCCTGATATCCTGACTATTGTTAAGCCTTTTGTTGGTGGTTTTTCGATTGGAGCTACACTTGTGACTTACCAAATTCCACCATCAATAATGACTAGACCGGTTTTATGGAGTTCACTATGAACGATTGAACATGACCCATATATTTTAGGGGCTTTTTCCTTTATGTATGTAGGCTCAGTTTCGGTTTCTATGACATAAAATGATCATGGTACTATCAATTTCATATACATATGTATGTAAAAGTGTATACCGCCACCATACGCAAGTAAAAAAAATCATCCGACACTAAGAATCTATCAAGTTTGCTCATTTTAGTCCCGACACTTGAAAAACGAGTGAATTTTCTTCCTCTATGTTGAAGATCGATCTTTTATATAAGTGTCTTGGATGAAATGGTAAAACATAGGGTTGTAAACGAACCGGTCGGACACGATCGGGGGTGTGTTCATGTTTGTTTGTTTAATTTTTACCGGACAAATAAACGAACACGGACGAAAATTTTTGTTCATGTCCATTCATTAAAATTTAAACTTGTTCATGTTCGTTTATGTTCGTTCGTTAATAAATTAAACAAATATAAAATAATATATTTGCAATTCCTAAATCGAAAAATCATTACATTTTTATACTCGATTAATTAATAACTTTTGTACGGAATAATTAATAAATTTTAGTGATCGCGTGAACTTTAATTTATAGAGTTTCTACTGTATATGAACATAAACAAACATAAACGGACATAAACGGGCATAAAAATTTATTACTTTTATCGATGATCACAAAGATATATCATTATCTAATATTATAGTCATAAGTAACATCATTATCCTAGTTGATATTGACATAATAATTTCTAAATAACATAATCGAACATTCACGAAAGTAAATAAACGAACGAGGTCTTTGTTCATGTTCGTTCGTTTAACTAAACAGACATAAATTTTTGTCTGTGTTCGTTCATTTATTAAATAAACGAACATAAACGATTTTCCCATCCAACGATTCGCTAAACGCTCAATTCGTTTACAACCCTAGTTAAACACTTCTAGCACTTCTAGCTATGAGAGTAAATGGAACCCTTCCTCTCATCACAAGAGTAAACGTAACCCTTCCTCTCATCACAAGAGTAAACGATTTTTTTCTTACATGCATGAGTGTGAAACTTGTTATGATTACTTAATTTCTTTCACATTTTTAATAGTAGAGATTCACACACAAAAAAAATCACTTCCTAAAAGTGTGAGAAATTTCTTGAAAAGATGCTCATTTTGTTGTAGTGTTATTATAGCGTGAAAGTTTTGTCTGCGCATTGCGACGAATATTAAAAACGTATATTGACCAAGAAAGAGAGTCGAACCCATTCTCTAAAAAAGATGTGATGCACTAACTCAAACGACTAACTTTTTAGTCCTAACTTTGCTACAAATTGTGTATGTACTAATTAGTTTTATTTATTTAAATAGATATATGATGGTGGAGGAAGTAGAACGTTGGTTTCCCACGTATTGGCAATATGCTTCAACCTTCTAATAATATGCTATTTGGTAATAGGTTTGTTTTAAAAAAAAATAGGTCTACTAATTTTATTCGATTATTTCTGTTAAAAAAAACACAAAAAGAAAACGTGGTACCTTGTTTAATATCGTAACCCAAAAGACGAATAAAGTTATTCGAATATCATTAGTTATTCATATGTATATATTATAGGTTTCGGAAAAGAAATTTAAAGAAAATTATGTAACTAAATACTTATTTAATAGTGTAATAGAAAAAAAGATAAATATAAAATTCAATCAAAAGATAAGCTAAATAGTAAAAGTAAAATACATGGTCTAATTTGTAATATTTTAAAGTTAAAGTCCATGGACTATTATGTCATTTTTAAAACTTAAAGAAATTCTATTCCAAAATTAACCTTCCGGAAGGGAGCCCCTTATCACTCCGCCAACGGCTACTTTTGTTCTTATATTTCGTTCTATATAGTATATATACATATATAAAAAGGAAATTACACTATTCCAAAATTATATATATGGAATGTCATGGGTGTTTATTTATGTCAAGGACGAAATAATTAACCGTTTTCATAAAATTTATATCATTACAGATTATAGAGAAAGAATCAATAAAGACTATTAATTTTCTAAAGACCAAAAAACTCAATCTCCACCATCTATTTATTGGCTAAGATTAAAATCAAAACCCATTTTCAAATATACTTTTTAAATTACTTTATCTCGTAAACCGTTAATCGTTAAACAAAATAAATTACATAGTTGTGACCGTCGTGTTCTTCTCTTTAATTAGAGCAAATATTCGACGACTTTTATCTTTTAGATTTTTGGATGGGTATTGAAATTGTAAAGTTAATATCACATGTGATTTTAACGTAAATGAGTAAACTTCAAAAATAAAAAATGTTATATAATGTATAATTTATCTAAACATAGATAAAAAAATTGACAATTTTTTTTCCATCCGTTTTTGGACAAATGTTTAAACTCGTAAGATTATATCACATGTGATTTTAATACAAAAAGTGGATTTAAAGACCTAAAATCGTTATATGATATATAATTCAATTAAACCTATAAAAAATTCAACAAAATCACATGTGATATTATTAAAATCACATTTGATATTGATATAAATCATATGTGATATTATAATATACGTTCAATTTTAAAACAAATAAGTCAATAACACACATGATTTTAACTTTAAATGTGAAAATTAAAACACAACAATGTTATATTAGATATAATCTATATGGACCCGGAAAAAATCGAATTTTGACAACTGTTTGTTTTCTTCGTTTTTGTTCAAATGTTGATATTCGTAAGGTAAAATCACATGTGATATGAACACTTTCAAAACTTAAATATGTTATATGATGTATATCAACTAGAATGAAAAAGAAAAACACAAAAATCATAAGTCAAACTACTAAAATCACATGTGATAAGACTGTGATTTTATAATATTAATTTTCCAAAACCCGTCAAAAACCCGGAAAAAAATTTCATCAAAAGTATATCAAATAAGTACTCTATAGAAAAAGGAAATAATGCTCGTTTTAATGGTGTAATTTATTCGTTTGATACATTTATAGTTTTTGAGATGATTAACTTTTAAATAAAAATAAATTAAGGTGGGTTTTTAAAATGGAGAATTATGATTGGTTCATTTGGTCTCAAAGTTTTAATGTTTTAAATGATCTCAACTCACTAATTATATGTGATAAAAACTTTGGTTACGGTTGATGGATGTGAGATTTCCGATTGAGGTTGTGAGTTACCAACTTTTGTCGATGATTGAAAAAATAGAGATTATATAATTTAATGTGTTAAAAAAATGTCAAATTGTTTAAATTTGTCAAGCAAAATAGAAAAACTAAGAAGATATTATAGAAATTCCTACAATTTATCAAAAAGATAATAATTTAAGAGTCTCGCAAAATTTGTTAGAAGAAATAACATAATTTCTTAAACAAAAAATTGTTTACAAATGCTTAATATTTTGTAACCATTTAAATCTCGCGATAATGTGCGAGTTTAGAAGATCCTTGTTATTGAATAAATTTCAAACTTTGTGCTTGTGAATAAATAAAATAAAGGGTATATCGATTATCTGTAAAACGTTGCTAGACACATGTTAATTAATTGACTTGGACTAATTTTTTTTTTGAAACGGCAACTCCTGCGGGCCAGTAATGGAGTATCATCGTGCCACCATTACCAGCCACCCCAATGCCTACCAAAGAGGAAACCCTCTGGAGAGGCTCGAACTCGATACCTCTCCTTCACCAGGAAAACCCCTTACCAACCAGTAAGAACCTGATTGGCGACTTGGACTAATGAACCGTGAATGCAACATGTATAAAGACGCATGCGTACTTTCAAAGTTCAAAGAATTTACTCTTTGTTTTATACTTTTATTCAGAAAAAGATAAATTGGTTTATCTTCGGTATCTTTGGCAGGTCCATCCTATAAGGATGACTTTGAACAACTCTCCTGACTCAATGGGATACCGACTAGAGGGGGCGAACCGAGACTCGAACCCATAACCTTATTCAGAAATTTAACTGGTTGACCCATAAATTTTACGGAGATGGATACTATTGGGAGAACATCGTATTATAGTTTTATTACTTTATAAAACTATAAATATAGGTACGACTTATTATTTTCCCATATAATAAAATTCTAAACAACACAAACAAAGTTAAAACATGGGAGAACTCTCTCGATTCGTAGCTCACGTATACACTTTTTTCCTAGTTTTCTTCACAGTCCTTCTCATGGAGTTAATCATCTTAGTCCGTTCCATTACTAGAAGTATCGGTTACGCCACGACAATGGATGTCCACCCAATGACCACCGCACAATACCTTAAATTGATCGAAGAAAAGAACCCAGCAAGTCGTTACAAAGTCGTTGCATTAGAGCCAAATGAGTGTTCAGTTTGTCTCTCGTTATTAGATGACGGTGATGAAGTTAGAAGACTCAAATGCAAGCACATTTTTCACAAAAGTTGTGTTGATAAGTGGCTGGAACAAGATAGGGCTACATGTCCCATTTGTCGAAGGTTAGTTTTGCCGGAGGTGATCGTGGCTAGGTATAGTCAACGTCGTCAAGTTCAACCACGTCCCAGACTTTGGGAGTTTTTCGGTAGATCAAGCGATGATGAGCTCATTATGTTGTTAACTTCTTTAGATGGTAACTATCATATCAACAGATTTATGTGATTTTTTTCCCTTTCTTTTATCTCAATGGATTATTAGATTAATAGTTTTCTGTTATTTTTAGAAGGCTATTTCTAATATAAATGATTCCACAATATATAATAACAACTTAGCTAAAGTTTATATTTTTAATTTTTGATAAAAAACAAAGGTGGTTACATATAATGTCAATAAATACACGTCGGGGTCTAATGACCTTGATTGAGGTTGGCTGCCTAACTTAACTAGAATGCTTTTAATCTTGTTGCTTCATACTTATCTTTCCTAACATTTATGGTCTAAATGAAGAGACGTGTATTGATTTCTCTTTGTCACCGAAGTCTAATTGCAGTTATTATTTGCCACATTTTGTCCAACTTCAATTCATGTTTCGTTCTTGTTTACGAGATTTAGTAAATGCGACAAAGACGGGAATTCTTGTAACCTTTAGTCCATCATCAAGTCATCATTAGCTCGAGCTCGACAAGACTTGAGTTCGGCTTGAAAACTTTAGGATGAGCTCGACCTCGACTTGATAATGGCCGAGCTTTTAGCGTGAAAACTCGAGCTCGTATCAAGCTTGGTATGAAAAGTGCAAATTTTTAATAAAATTACCTTTGATAATAAAAGGTTGATAACGTAATAATTTAGACACATACAGCGCAAAAGTCAAACACTCATATATATATATATATATATATATATATATATATATATATATATATATATATATATATATATATATATATATAGTGAGTGGTTCCTGTGAGAACTCAAAATTCTGCGAGAACTGCGAGAACTCTTTCTGATTGGCTGATCACTTTTATAGGGAAAAAAACTACCAAGGACATTAAAGTAATTTACCCATAATAATTTAAATAAATATTTATTTATTTCAAAATCAAATCCCTTAAATTTCTCTCCAGTAATTATCATTATCATCTATCTCTATCCTTTTCGTTTAATATTTCAATGGAAAAATTAGATCGTTCTTTTTTATCATATTTATTAGTTTTTGTTTGTGGGGTTTTGTAACATGGAAATAAATTCTCATGACGATCGTATTACTACCGAATTATCAAATATTAACTCAAATGATAAGGATTCCGAAATTATTCCAGTGCTAGATATCGATTGCAGTTTTGATGATGCCGAACATGTAATTGATGATGATGAAGGTAAGTTATTATTTTGGATTGCATTTATTATTAATCATGATCGAGAAGATGATCACAGTTGTATAGTTTTGTTCATAACGTGATTTTTATGGGTGAGTGGAGGACGGTGATGAGAAGGAAGACCAATAGTTTCTCAGACCTTGTCACTTTTTATGTGGGAAATATACCAGAAGATGCATCTCACAACGATTTGAAGGCTATTTTCAAGACTTATGGGAAAGTGGTAGATGTTTATATCGCAAGGAAAAAAGACAAAGGTGGGTTATGTTTTGGATTTGTCAAATTTATCGATGTGATGGATGAGAAGAAATTGGAAGAAGCGTTATGGAAGTTACGATTGGGAAACAATGTGCTAACAATAAACTTAGCCAGGTTTCAAAGGAAACAACCGATATTGCAACCTCAGATTCGCGGTTCTAAGGTACAGCAGACTCATATTCCTCCTGCAACTTCAATTTGGAAGCTCAAAGGTTCTAGGTCGTTTGCGAGCGTAGTTTCTAATTCGTTATCAAAACCAAACACGTTACGAATTAGTTTGAAGCCATCTTTGGATGTTGAAAACACTTTATTTAGTTCTTTTTTATTTGGAGAAGCGGTTGATTTGGAAACTTTAAAGAATATTCCAAACCTACTTAAAGATGCCGGAATTTTGATTGGAAAAGTTTTTTACTATGGGGGACTATGTACGTTGATTGGATTCGATGAAGAGAAGGAAGCAGAGGGCTTGTTAGGCAATCATGAATGCTGGAAAAAATGGTTTTCATGGTTAAAGAGGGGTGACTCGATAATCAATTGGAAATTTGAAAGAATCATAGATATTAAAATTGTGGGTCTACCCTTGCAATTTCGGTCTACCGAAAATTTTCGAAAAATTCTTGCTCATCATGGAAGAATCCTGGAAATGGGAGATGATAATATATGGAAGTATGAAGACCTTGCATACGTGAACGTTTGCATTTGCACTGAATCTAAAACCAAAATCAACGAAAATATCATAATTGAATATGGAGATAACAAACACTTGACTATTGGGTTAGTTGAAGACGATAGTTTCATTAATCCTTTTGATGAAAATGGTGATGGTAACAAAGGAAATGATAGGGAGTTAATTAATATTCATAGTGATGATGAAAGTGAAGGTGGAATTTCAGACACTCTCAGTATTAATTCTTCGCAAGAGAAGTCATCGGAGTTTGAAGATGGAGAAATCCCACCGGAAAAAGAAGAGGGCGAGAACTTTCCGATCGGAGTAGACGAAGTAGTCGAAGAGTCAAATCTAGATACAGGTAATGAAACATTAAATGCGGATAATAATTACAAAGCACCCAATTCGAGGTTACCTCAAATATTCCCTAGGCGTGGGAAAACTCAAGGTGTCTACTTAGATTCCTCTCCACAGTTGGCTTCTACTGGATTTATTTTTCAATGTGGGTCTCATAAGCCCAAATCGTTGGTAAGGTCCAAACGAAATACAAGCCTCAAGGGCCCATTGTATTCTAATATTTCTAAGTCTTGTGATGTTACTGGTAATTCAAAAAAGAGGAGGAGGAATCATTCCCCTATGAGAGAAGATTCGGGCGAAGCACCAGTTAACTTAGCTAATTACAATTCTTCAATCGATCTAAATAAATCAATGAACGATTCAAAAGCGGAAACAGATTGTAGTAGTTCATCTCAACCCTCTTCTTCGATGGAAATAATGCAAACAGTGATGGTGGGGAATGAAATTGGTTTTCAGGTAAACGCGGATGATCCTGTATTACGGGAGGTAATCTTAGGTGAGGGTGCAAATTCGAATTACAAATGAATATTTTATCCTTAAATATTAGGGGGATGAGTGATGCTCACAAAATCGATTGGATTCGGGAATTAAAAAACAAAAACAAGATTGAGGTTATTGGATTACAAGAAACTCATTTTGCGGATATGAATAAGATTGATGTTGTAGGCTGTTGGGGTAAAAATGGTTTTGGTTTTGACTCGGTAAATGCTGTAGGGCGTTCAGGTGGGATTATCACAATATGGAATGAATCATTGTTCTCTTTGGTGGTAAGTAACAAAAGCCGTCACTTTTTGATGATTGGAGGACATTATAAAGGTTTTAATGGCTTGGTGAATATAGTTAATATTTATGCGCCACAATCGAATGTTGAAAAGCGAGCTCTATGGAATGATTTGAAATCCATCATGACAACACATCAAGGTATATGGATTTTATTTGGCGATTTTAATGTGGTTAGGAGACCCGAAGAAAGGGTGAACTCTACTTTTTGCAGTACATCAGCCAACGATTTTAATGATTTCATTAACGCGACTGGTTTGAAAGAGTTCAATATGGGTGGAAAAAGATTCACGTTTCTTTGTTCGACATCTCATAAGATGAGTAAATTGGATCGTTTTCTAGTATGTCCTGGTTTTATGGCGGCTCAACCTCATTCCGTTGTCTTTGCCCATCCTAGGTTATATTCTGATCATGCTCCCATTACTCTTTGTAATGCTGTCATTGATTTTGGTCCTCAGCCCTTTCGATTATACAATTCATGGTTACATTTAGATGGTTTTGTAAGCGTGATTAAACTTGCTTGGGTAATCTTCCAAGGATATGGTCTTCCTGATCAGATTCTTTTAGCAAAGCTCAAATTTGTCAAAGATCAAATAAAGAAATGGAGACGTGAAGAGATGGTTAAGGAAAATAAGGAGATTAATGATATTGAAAAAGAAATTAGCGAGCTAGACGCTATTGTGGAGGTACGCTCATTAACAGGTGTCGAAGACAAGAAATTGATGGATGGAAAGTCTAGGTTGATAGATTTAAAACAACTTCGCAAATTGGATTTGAAACAAAGAGCTCGTATCAAGTGGGCTGTAGATGGTGATGAAAATTCATCATTTTTTCATGGGGTAATTAAAAACAAGAACAGGAAGAATCGGGTACAAGGTCTAATGATGGGAGGACAGTGGGTAACGGACCCAATTTTGATCAAAGAGGAAGTTCGTCGATTTTTCGCACAAAAATTTCATGAAAAATGGCAGGTTCGTCCTTCTTTTATTAACAGTAACTTTTCGAAACTTTCGGTTAATCAACAAGAACAACTTGAAATACCATTCTCTATTGATGAAATTAAAGCTTCAATTTGGGCTTGTGGCAATGAAAAATCACCCGGACCAGATGGATTTACATTTAAATTCATGAAAACTCATTTTGACATCATTATATCGGATGTGATGAAATTCATTAGGCATTTCGAGTCTACAGGTAAGATTTCCAGAGGATGTAATTCATCTTTCATCACACTTCTTCCCAAAATTAAGGACCCCATAAACTTAGGTGATTATCGGCCTATTTCCTTAATTGGTTGCATGTACAAAATTTTGTCCAAGTCTCTTTCGTTACGATTAAAAAATGTCATTGGGGCTGTGGTAGACATTTCGCAATCTGCCTACATTAATGGAAGAAACATCTTGGAAGGGCCATTAATTGTAAATGAAGTATTGTCATGGTCTAAACGAAATTCAAAAAAGATGTTTATGTTTAAGGTGGATTTTGAAAAAGCATTTGATTCCATTAATTGGAATTACTTAGATTCGATTATGATGCAGATGAATTTTGGTTCTAAATGGCGTAATTGGATTCGTGGTTGTTTAACATCTTCGGTTGCTTCGGTGCTTGTAAATGGGTCACCTTCAAAAGAATTTAATATCTCGAAGGGTGTAAGGCAAGGTGATCCGTTATCACCTTTTCTTTTCATTCTCGCCATGGAAGGTTTAAATGTAGCATTGAGAACGGCTTGTGATAAAGGCTTTTTTAACGGCATTAGAATTGGGGTCAATGGGCCGATGGTATCTCATTTATTTTATGCTGATGATGCTATATTTATGGGTGAAATTTCGAATATCAACATCAAAAATCTAGCCCGGATTCTTAGATGTTTTAATGTTGCAACTGGGCTAAAAGTAAACTTTCACAAATCCAGGCTATTTGGTGTAGGTGTTTCGGATTCATATGTAGCAGATATGGCTTCAAATCTCGGTTGTATTCCAGCCTCATTTCCGTTTATTTATCTTGGAGTTCCAGTAGGAGCAAACATGAATCTAATAAAACATTGGCGGCCTATTATTAATAGATTTAAATCAAAACTCTCGGATTGGAAAGCTAATCATCTCTCGTTTGGAGGTAGGCTTACACTTGTGAAATCGGTCTTAAATAGCTTACCGATATACTTCTTTTCGCTTTTCAAAGTTCCAAAATCTATCATTGTACAACTTGATAAAATTCGTCGGAGATTTTTGTGGGGGGGCAACTCAAGGGGCAATAAAATAAATTGGGTAGCATGGTCTAAGGTTATGGCTCCTAAAGACCTTGGCGGATTGGGTGTGGGTTCGCTTCATGCGCAAAATTGGGCATTATTAATGAAATGGTGGTGGAAATTAAGGGACAACAATCATTATTTATGGAAGGATGTAGTTTTTGCAATTCACGGATTAAGGGACAAACCTTTGTTCTCATTATGCAAAGCTAATGTGTCGGGTGTTTGGAATAATATTTGCAAGATCACGAAAGATATTTATGAGCTAGGTTTTAAACTGGAGGATTTCTTTTCATTTAAAATTGGTAATGGCAAAAGGATTCGATTTTGGAAGGACCATTGGATTGGTGAAGCTTCATTTCAAGTGCTATATCCGTATCTTTTTTCGCTAGAAAAGATGAAAAATTGTTGTATACATGATCGTATTGGGGATAGTAGCTTTAATTGGAATTGGAGGCATGGTTTTGACAATCACGTATACACGGAGGAATTATGCTCGATGTTACATAAGATCATCTTCTTTTCGCCAAAGGATATGGAAGACAAATTGTCCTGCAAATTGTCGAAGGATGGAAAATTCACGGTTGGAAGAGCAAGACGTTGCATCGAAGAGAAAATCACATCGTGTGGGGCAGAAGGTTTATTATGGATAAAGTTGGTTCCTTTAAAAATAAATTGCTTTGTTTGGAAGGCTCAATTGGGAAAAATTCCGGTGACAAAATGTCTTACGGATAGAGGTTTAAATGTTGGATCGACTATTTGCAAAATATGTAATTCGGAGGTAGAATGTGTAAATCATGCGTTGATTTCTTGTACACGAGCGGAGAATACATTAAAGGAAGTATTTAATTGGTGTGGTATATTGTTTTCTAACATATCTTCGGTCATGGAGCTATTGGAGTTCGGTGCCAAATGGGGAAATTGTCAAAAGAAGAGAAAGGTTTTACTTGCTATTTTTCAATGTTCATTGTGGTGCATATGGAAGGCTAGAAATGATTTGGTATTTAATAACATCCGGAAATCTCATATGGTCATTTTAGGAGAAATTATTTCTACCTCTTACCTTTGGATTAAGCATAGAAGTCATATGGATTGTAATTGGTTAGAGTGGGGCAACTCCCCTTTCTGATCTTGTATCTTTTGTTTATTTTTATTTCTTGTATTTTCGACGTCCTTAGTTTCCCTCTAAGGTTCGTTCTTTCTATATAATATTTGCCGTTTCCAAAAAAAGTATAGTTTTGTTCAATTTTTTGTAATTCAGTTATCAATTTTCATACTTATTAGTATAAAACTAAGATACAAATCAAGTTATAAATTTCAATCGTTATGATTTAAGATGATCACGTCATTTACTTTACCAGCTAATACTCTTAGTTTAACTGTTCGACCCGTTTGTAATGGGTTAAAAATAACAAAGAATAAATATTATAAAGGAATATATAATAGAAAAGTTGAATCGAAGTAGTTGCAGATTCTGTTTTTCTTTCATGTAAAGACAAACGAAAAGAAACTGAGAATGAGATTTACATGTTGTTCTTAATGGTTTATTCATCAATGTTGATATAATTGTTAATGATTCGTCCCTGCATAAACTTAAGTTATCCAAAAGTTGGGAAGTTCGGTATTCGATTTAAGAGAAGAGGTTAGTGATTTGATTTAGTAATCCCCTATTCTTATTGATTGCTGATACTCATACTACACCTGCTGTTTATCATCATCGATCATAACTAGTATTAGGAGGATGTTTAACTAACTTAAGCAGCAGCTAGTTGTTAACTCAACCATTTATTCATATCTTAATCTTTAGTTTCAATCACTTGTTCCTTCTCCAAACAGCATGATATTCTAATTACTCGTTATTCAGCAGCATGATATTGGTCAACCACACCTTCTTCTTCTTCTTGTTGTTGTTGTTTCTAACATCCGTGGTGGTCTTGTCAACAACAACTCAGGATGAAGAAGATGTTACTCTTTTTCAAGAATACCTTAGAATCAACACCGCACATCCAAATCCAGACTACTCCGCTGCTGTTTCCTTTCTCAATCACTTCGCCAATTCCATGTTGCTCTAGATTCGTCCCTGCATAAACTTAAGTTATCTAAAAGTTGTTAATATTTTATTAATTGTTAATATTTAATAAAATACTCAGTTTAATAGTTTTAACTTATATTACTTTGCTTAGTTAAAATGTAATTAATAACTAAATAAGGTTTTTTATAAAGATGGTCTCAGGTTTGGTCGTTTCCTTTTACGTTTCCTTTTACCATTCAAAATACTGCTTCTTGTATATCTCATTTTTTCACCTACAAAAAATTGATTATAGTTCATCAAAATGTTTGTATAATATCAACAAATGTGCACATAATATCAACAAATGTGCACATAATATCAACAAATGAATATCAGTTAAGTGGTTTGTATGCATTCACACATTCATACGTATGTATGGATGTTATATTATAAACATCCTAGCAGATCTCGTGATAACCAAAAAAACCTACTATTGTTGGATATCAATAGTAATTTTGGTGACTTTTGTGTGTCAATGTAAACGGGATTGCATAGGTTGTGGTTTCGACCCGTTTATTCATGAATGGGTCAAATCCCTTATTTTTTTTATCTAATGGGTAAGGGTAGTAAATTAGTTTAAAAGGAACAAGGTGAATGGTTTGCATGGGTAACAGAGGTGAAAAGTCTCTCATTATATAATGCATGAATACTCCTAAAACTTTTAAATATATGAAGTAGTATGTTGTACTGTAATTTATTTATCATTAGTTGGTTATTATTTGATGACTGCAACTTTCGTTTTTAATACCACAAACGTACGTCAACGTACAGTTTTGGTTAAATAAACTTGAAACTGGACCAGATTGAGGATCCGAAAATGGTAACACCTGTCATGAGCAGGAACAACGCGGCCATGGGGCTGGACAGGAACAACCCGAAACTAAGACAACAAATGAACCGGGATGGAACTGGTAACATGGACCAGGCACGAATTGAAACAGTAACACGGACCAAAAGTGAACATGAAATTTACTAAAAGAGATCAACGTTTATTCTATCAAGAACATACTAGACGTGAACAGGAATTGAGAACAATATATGAAATCAAGGACAAGGACTCTTGAACTGAAATGGCATGACCAGATAGGTAGGAATTAAGAATGGGAACAACAGTTGGAACATGATCAACGGGAACTGCAAACAGGAAGAGAAGCATAAAACAAAAACCATAACACGAATCTTGAAATAAGCTAAGAACAAAAGCAGGGAGCAAGAGCAAGGACAATAATCAAGTATGGACAGGAACCAAGAACTCAAACCGGAACTAAAACTAGAGCTTTGAAAACGAAAGTTGCAGTCAACGTACAGTTTTGGTTGCGCCTAAAGCCCGAGGTGTTACAATTAAAGTCTTATTTTCTATCGCTCATTTAATCTTATAAATATGGAATGTCGTGTGCTATATGTTTATAAGATTATAATTCTGGGGTTTGGATTCACTGCTGAAACCAGAGCTTGTAATATAACAAGATATACTTGTCGTCTGCAATCCGTTTTCCCTTGGTTTTCGGTCATAAACTATAACTTCTCTTATCTGCTAGTACTTAAATACGGAATTTAGAATATGAAATTTCTAAATGTCTAATTATTAGATTACCAATTACAGATGACACATGCCTAAAGATAAAAATTTCATTCGTGTATTTTTTAATGAACCTAAACGAAGAGAAATAAGTGGTTGCTTATGCTAAATAAGATAATTGATTAGGCTACCTTATGAGATTCAACCATATCAGTTTCAAATAAGGTCACATTATGATCATATACAAAACGTACATATAATATCAATAAATGTACACATGATATCAACAAACGTACATATAATAGCAAACACGTTCCGTTAATGTTTTTATAAAAATAAAGTGAAAATAAAATAGGGACTTGTTACCTTCTGTATTCACGGGACAATCTTCAATTCGAATGCTACTTCTTGTAATCCTCCGTTTTTTACCTTTTTACAAATATATGTATATATTACATAACTTCATTTGTTAAAGAGTAAAGGATGATTAATTGCTACTAACCAAGAACTGATGATTCAATCATATCACCCGCTGTATGCCTACTTGCTGTTATCATGTCTTCGGTTTCATTGACGCTTAAGAAAAAATAAGTTTAGAAAAAATTATTAACAGTACAAAAACCTCTGTCCATAATTTTTCATTAAATTCGTTATATGAAAAATTAAGTTGCGATAAGGATCATTAAATACCTGTTCATCATAATTGTAGCAAATAAAAAAAAAAAAAAAAAAAAAAAAAAACCAAATTATCCCCAAATTAAGAACCCTAGAAATTATACAAACCTTTTCGCCTTAGTTTTCTGAGAAATTAGGATGCGATTTCTTATTGATATACAGACGAATTCAGTGATTATCTTCAATTTTGAATTTGATAGTTACTGATTATCTAAAAACAAGGAACCGATATTTATTTTTAAAATTTAATATATAATTAGCATTTATCAATTTACATTTGTACCCTTTTTAATTAGATAAAATATTAAAATTAGTCAGTTTATTTACTATAATGCCATTGAACAATCTCAGCCTTAGATCATGATATCTGACGGTTAAAAAGAAGTTCTCGCAGTTCTCGTAGAATTTTGAGTTCTCGCATGAACCAGTCCCTATATATATATATATAGTTATACGTGTAACAATAAAAAATTTCGTACAATAACATTATTTACAAATCCGAATTTAAAGTAAATTAATATATACATTTATATTTTACATAAAGCTTAAACTTGATAAAAACTCGACTCGAGCCCTTACACGCTCGACTCAAGCCCTTGAAAGCTCGATTGTGACTTTGTTATATATTTGGAGATCATTTTCTATGCTCAAGCTCGAGCGTCTTCATAACTCGAATCGTACATGGTTGAGCTCGAGTTGCTCGATGAAAGCTCCGACTCGTTAGCAACACTAGTTAAAGTATACATATACATATATTGTTCAATAAATTTAGTGCTTCTTGGATCAAAAAGTGTTGTGTATTGCGTAATCGGTATAAATTGTATGGTAATATTGGTTGAATTTTCTTTATGAAATTCTTCTCTTATTAAATTGCCTAATTGCTTATGAATTCGTGCAAAAAAATAATTTTTTAAGGTTACTGGGTTTGGGCTGGGGTTTGGGTTTGGCCCGTCTGTATTTTCTTGGCCCGTTTCTTTTATTGTAGTTACGTGGCGTTATACATGTTACACGTGTTTTTCTCCTGTGCTTCATTGGATTGTTGTCCATCAAATTCGATTTCGGGGTTTTAATTTCGTCAAATCCGGGGTTTTAATTTCGCCCAAATTCAGGCGCATTAACATACGACTCCATCGATGATGGCTCCTAAATTGCCTCTAGGGTTTATATTATTTTGTGTTCTTCATTATGAATCAGTCATCATGAATCAGTCGGTATTTACACTGTCTATATAATCAGTGCTGTAAAGCCAGAGGTAATAATCATCGATCAATTTCATATTTTCATGTTATTCATTTCGATTTTTCTGTTTTTTTTGCTTCGTCTTCTTTCGAAGGTTTGCTTTAATTCGAGTGGTAAACAGACTGTGGGCATTCCTAAACCCGGTTGGCGGTGCCGGACCGGTGACTTCAATGGAGTTTGTTAGCCCTGAAGGTCTTCGTTTAGATGGTCGCCGCCCCATGGAGGTATTCAATTTTTTTTAATTTTGATTTTTATAGATGAGACAGCTTAGAGCAGAAATTGGCATCAATTTTTTTTAATTTTGATTTTTATAGATGAGACAGCTTAGAGCAGAAATTGGCGCAGTTTCCAAAGCTGGCAAAGCAGATGGGTAATTTAGTTTTTTTTCTTTTAATTTTTTTGGTTAAAATTTGGCTGATTTAGTTAAATTTGAATGTATTTAGGTCAGCATTATTTGAAATTGGTAATACTAAAGTTATAGCTGCTGTTTATGGTCCTAGAGAGGTATTTCCAATTGTCGAAAACGCGTTATATTTGTATTATATATTTACATTGTCAAATGTAAGGGTGTTTGTTTTAGCTTATGATCTGATTGTGAACACGTGTCTTTTCAGGTTCAACATAGGAGCCAGCAGATTAACGATAAGGCATTGATAAAGACCTCCCGTTAATTTTCGTTTTGGATTTCGTTGAAATTGAGGGTATATTACAGATAAAGCTGTAGTTGTTAAGCTGTAGTTGTTAATTACATACGGTTTTTACAGGCATAGCCCCGAATTAAATATCCCTTTTTTAGTTTAATAATTACATACGGTTTGTTTTCGAGTATTACATGGATGGAAAAAAGCATTTCTCTCATAATTTGCCATCATTATTAATAAATAAAAGGCAATGAAAATGTCTTATGTAAATATTTACATTTTAATGGTTTAGGTATCTTTTTAGATTTAATGATTAAGAACACTTTTTATGACGAATTGAAGGCGCGAAATATTGATGATCTGTTTTGTGTGTATTTTTCTTATATAGCATCCAATAGCTTATGTGGATGGAGATAAATACTATGGAGCAAAAGCAACGATGAACGTGTGGGAACCGAAAATACAACAATCAAACGAGTTTAGCCTCTCACAAATCTGGATTTTAGGTGACTCTTTTGGCCAAGATCTCAACAGCATTGAAGCCGGATGGCAGGTATACTCCCTTTCCACGCTTATTTCTGTCAAAAATACGATATAACAAACGCGGAAAATAATTTTCATGGCTAAATTTCAGGTTAGTCCAGATCTTTATGGTGATAATAACACAAGGCTATTCACTTACTGGACCGTAAGGACAACTACGCTCTACGCGTTAGAACCTGTACTCTATGCATTAAAATTTGTACCTTCTAACGCGTTTGTATCTTTTGGTACAGAATGATGCATATCAAGCTACCGGTTGCTACAATCTACTATGTTCCGGCTTTATTCAAATAAACAGTAACATAGCAATGGGTGCAAGCATATCACCTGTTTTGGCATTTCGAAACTCGCAATATGATATCAGTAGCAATGCTAAACCTCTTCAATCAGAGGCTACTCGACAGGTATTATGCACAGCAGATTTATTCTTTATAGTCTATTAGTAAAATGATGCTAATTATATCATTCTTCTACAGGCTGCACTTATACCAGTTAGTAGAGTCTAAAGTTCGAGGAGACGGAAATTGCCAGGTGATTACTTCTAAATATCTGAAGATGTAGTCTGTTAGGTTTTACTGTTAGAAGTGAGTTGATAAACATGATGATCTGTTTTGGACATTTTTGTAGTATCACGGTTATGCTCCGATCTGTTTAGGACTTGAAAACTTCTATATTCGCCGTCTCTGTCTTCGTATTTAGGTAATCGTTATTTTTCGGTTACTTTATCGGATGTGTGATTTGTTTGTTTGTGATGGCAGATGAAGCTACGCTTTTTGGTGATACGGTTCCCCCTAAACTAAAAAATCCATTCATAATCAGGTATTCTTCAAATCTTTTGCTTTTATCTTTTAGACATCTATTGAGGTGGCGATTTCAACCCATTTCTATACAAATGCATCCGTTTGGGCTATGTTTTAACCCTAACGGGGCAACAATGTTGTCTTATTTTCTTTGCGTGGATTCATTCGCAGGACCCCTGAAATGTCTGCAATGCATCATGACACGACCCCTGCTCTCAAAGTGGTCGGGAACGTATTAAAAGACATATTAGAGGTGCATCTTTTCTATATCTAACTAAAACATTTCCATATACTAAACTATCGCTTAATTCCAATTTTGAGTTTCATTACATGTTTGGCTGACATAAATGGTAATAAGTAATTATAAATATAGTTTTGAGTAATAAGTAGACGAATGTAATATATGAAATTGTAAAAAAAATTGAGATGGCATGAAAAAATATTAAACTTCAAAAAAGTGTTATGAATTACAATGATGGGTATCAATAAAAAGCGCATTTTCTTCTGCTAACTGATTCTCCTTCTTTTTTTTTTATCGCTTTGTATGACAGAGACCAAAGGTTCTTGCTGTTGAAGACAGGTTAATGGTTCTAGGATGCAAGTATGTATTTTCATTTATCGTTGATGTAATTTGATGTTAATGGTTCTAGGATACAGATGAAGGGTTCATATAAACCAACACCCCACTGACCTAAATCAACGGCGATTCAACCAAATCGTCAAACTCAAGGTACCGATTTCATTATCTTCTTCTTCAAATTAATCATTCGTATAATCAAATTTTCGTCAATTTTTTTTCCTTAATTAGTTTGACATAGAAGCGTTTTCTAATGATTTAGCTCATTTTTTTTTGGTTAACTTCTACGAGCTGAAACGGTCTTATTATTTTTCAGGTTCTTCAGTAGGGGATTTTTTCATGTTTGACGATTCTATAGGAGGTTTGAGGGGAATTCTTTTGAAGGTTCAATACCACCTACATTTTCCCGACTGACCTGTTTAGAGGAGTTGTAAGTATTTGTTCTACTCAAAGAATTTGTTACTATACTTTACAAGTTGTTCTCATTCGATATCATGATCTGAAGCGAGTTTATAGCTAGCTGTTATAATTCTGTAATGTTGCAGGAGGATAAGTGGTTTACGTGATGGAACTCTGGATTTTATCTCGGATTTGAAGTCCTTGAATGTTCTGTGAGAAAATACTTTGCAGTTAAAAAAATCACAAACACAGCCACATCGACAGCAGAACAAATCGACAAACACCCCACAGCAAGACTAACTCTTATTCGAACCGAGAGGTATAACTTATAAATAAAATCATCAATTAGCATCATTCTAACAACACATGTACTGCAGATGATACTGATCCAAGCACACATTCTCCAAAAAATTCCAAAGAACTGGCAACAGGAGATACACACGCAGACACCAACAGGTACACGTTTTTTTAGAATAAACAATAACAACAGCAGACCCAATAAATCGTATTTACATATTGCAGACAGGTTGCATAATCTGAACCCAACAAAACGAGAACGGTTCCCCGAGCAGACGCTCAACAACAACTGCAGGCAATCCCAATGAACTTCATAAGTCGTAATTTTGTAATAACAATAACAAAACTACCTGCAGATACTCCTAACGGCTTTCATAAAGCGTACTTTTGTAATAATATTTGGATCCGGTAACGAATGCTACTTTACAAGGAGGGATGGGACCCATGGTTGGGTTGGGTACACCTGGTCGGGTCACGGTTGCTGCTGGATCTCCAGCGACTGCATTGTTTAAAGGTATGATTGCTGTAGTATGAATTGCGTTATTTGTTGTTTTTAAATTAAATGGGTTGTCTATCTTTGAGAAAATGAGTAACGTGTACTAATTAGGCGGTTTAATTTTTGTGTTTCTCTACTCGATCTTTACTACTTTGTTCCTCAGCTTTGAGGTACACTAATCTTCATTCCGACTACATTGCAACAAATTTGTTCACATATAAAGAATAAGATTCATATTCGGAACTAAACCAATATCTCCATTAGTATCCTTTTTAATTTGCTTTTAATACAATCTAACCGATGTTCTTTTATTTCTTTGCAAAACTGCTTGGGAACATCAACATCCAAGAAAATACGATCAGCAATTAGAGTTCACAACGGATTAAACAGGAAGCAGTAGACACACGCCAACAAAACGAACCCGTGCAACGCACGGGTCACCTCCTAGTTAACATCAAATGGCCTCAAGGAAAAAAAAAAAAACCAAAAACAGAGCATAATTATTTTTGACTATTTTGTATAAAGTTTTTACATTAGATAATAACCTTTGACTATTATAAATATTCCAATCAACGAACATATTCCTTTCATTAGAAACATACGATTTCATGTTAATTCACTACTTAAGTTGTTTATGTGATGGTCACACTTCACAATGTAACAATATATACTTAAGATATTGGTACTGTTATTATGGTGCTTTATTTAAGTGTTTTAACATAGTTGTTTAATAAACAATTTCGTTCTTCGAATGGCTAGACGAATGATATAGATATCTATATCTATATCTTATCTTATCTTAATATAGAATAAAAGAGAGGTTTAAATACCACATCATAAAGTAATATTAATTAGATTAGTTTTTAATTTTAGTTCATGCCATTAAATCATTTTGATAATGTCATCTTTTTTAGTTTCATTTTAACTCTTTTACTTTACATAATTCAACTCATATATCATATATAATATTCAAATAAAACTAATTAACTCTTCTTCTTTAACTAATTTAAAACTTCAAAATTAATATATATCGAAGAAAATACGGAACATATATCTTTTATATATTAGACGTTTTTTATTATTCTGTTTTTTTTTTCTTTCTTTTTCTATTAATGTTTTTAGTTTTATATATATTATAATTATTTTATTTTTAATAAGGTTTTCGCGAATTAGACAGAAAATGTTTTAGTGTGAGGTGAGTTAACAAGCACATGCCAATGTACTTAACCACTTTTTACTTTTCGATTTGTACCTTTTTATTTTCTTTTATTTAATACGATGACTCTTAAATAATTAACTTGGCTACGGTTATCGATATGAGGTTTAGTAGATGTTTGATTCAAAACACAAAACATATGCATTTGCATATGTTGTTCTGATGTGAAATTCATGCCCACATAGTTAACTCCATTTATTTTTAGAAGCATGATATAAATTTGGTGATAAAGTCGCTTAGCTACAAACGAAAAAATATAGTATTTGCTAACATAATCATTTTGACTACATCACTAATAGCTTTTTATTAATCTTTCTATATAAAATATGTTATTTATTTAGCACTATATTGTTTTCGATTTAATATTCTACGTGCGGGTCAATAAATTAGTATATATATAAACTAGGATCCTAAAATGCCACATGACAAATTAGGAACTATTATATAATTTTTCTTTTTAATCTAATCTATTAAATATTTTTGATGATATCATAATTTACTAATTTCACTTTAACCCTTATAATTTAAATAATACATTTTTTTATTCTATTATGTTTGATTAAAATTAGTTAACCTCTTTACTTTAAATAATTTTACATTCTCACTATAAATATAGATATTATTTGTTTAGTCATTTACCAATTTTTTAGATTTAAACTTTTTAATGAAGTTCATATTTTTTTTAACAATATAAATTTAAAGATGAAACTGAAACTAAATGTGTACAAATGAAAATGAAAATACATAATATATGAAAACACATCTCACGTTTTATTATAGAATTTATAATTTTTATTTACGTAATATTTTTTAGTAATACTATAATTTTATTATATTTAATAAAATTTCACAAAAAATTTTACTTCTAATTTAGAGCGTACAATTTTTATATTGATGTCACTATTACTAATTTCACTTTAACAATAATTAATAAAAGAAAAACCAATTAAACTTCATGTTTAAATTTGTTCTCATGAAAATATCTTAAACATTAATTGTATATGATTCAAATGAGTTTAGTAATATTTAGAGACCGTATAACTCTTTATTTTATTTTTTCTTAAAACGACGACTCTTAAGTAGTTATCGTAGATACAGGTTGAGTTACCTCGACACCTTTTGTGTCTCAAAATTTATGACCGAGTTTGTGCTTGATTGTGCTAAGAACATGTACTTCAACGACGAATAAAAACATAACCAAATCATTTTATATTATAACGATAATAATTTACACATTGTTCTCATAGTAACTCATAGTTTACAAGTAATCAAGTCGGAAAGCTTATGACCCGGGCACAAACTTGGTAGCGTAGACCCAAGCATTGTTAGCCACAGGGTTATCCAAATGGTCCAAAAGGTTCTCCAACGGTCCTTTTCCTGTCACAATTGCTTGCACAAAAAACCCAAACATAGAAAACATTGCTAGTCTTCCATTCTTGATTTCCTTCACTTTCAACTCAGCAAAGGTAGCCGGGTCATCCGCAAGGCCCAACGGGTCAAAATATTGACCTCCTGGGTAAAGGTTGTTACCATCTCCAACCCCATCAAGCCCGTTAATACGGAACCCTTCAACGAGGCCCATTAGTATGACTTGGAAACCGAGAACAGCTAATATGCTTTGGGCATGGACTAGGTTTGGGTTGCCTAAGTAGTCCAGCCCACCTTCGGAGAAGATTTGAGATCCGGCTTTGAACCAAACGGGCTCCTTGAAGTCCACTTTCACCCATTTTTCGAGGACTTCGGGTGTGATGCAACCGAATGCTCCAAGCATTGCCCATCTCCCGTGGATCACCTAAATGGTTTTATTAAACCGTTAGGTGGTAATATACTAATAATTAAACAACAAAGTTTTTTAAAAATAGTAGGTACTTGGGTAATGGGTCAGGCCCTATTACCCTTGTATAAACGGGTTCAAGCCTTGCGATTTCATGCATACAATATCTACTTATAGTAACAAACTTTATAGATAGTACCATCTAACGACGGTTAATGAAAAAAAAAAAACATTTGACTTTACCTCGAGAGCTCGATTCTTAGCGAAAGCCTCAGGGTCTGCAGACAAACCAGCAGTGTCCCAACCATAGTCACCAGGGAATTCACCGGTCAAGTATGATGGTGTTTGGGCCGAAAATGGTCCTAAGTACTTAACACGGTCTGGTCCATACCACAAGTCATTTCCCTGTTCAAGTTCACGAAAATATAACATTACTTTACTACAATAACTAGACCTTATTTTCCATCTTACAGATATCAACATGCATCAAAAAGGTGTATATGCCATAGGGGTTCAGTTTACCAGTTTTGATGGTTTAAACCGAGTTTTGCACACATTTATATAGTCACATTGAGCTCAAGCTCGAACCAAATATTCAGTACATATATAGATAGATACACATATAGATATATCGACAGTGATGTAATACCATGGTGTATTTGCCATTGACCATGGCAACCGAATCTCTAAGTGAATTGACATTCGACCCTTTGGTTTGACCCAAGAAAGGAGTGGCTCCGACAACACCGGTGGAGCTTGAAGAAGTTGCAGCCATTGATGCTAATTGATGAATGCTTAAAAGAGATTGAGTAATAAGGTGTGCAAATAAGGGGTATATGTAGGCATTGGGAAATAAGTAATTTGTGGTGCATATTTTAGTTTTGGATTTGTGGTTTTGTCACAAATAAGCAAATTTCTTTTGCACCAATCAGATTGCTTCAAAATATTTGTAATATCTACGTTGCATATTTTCCCTATCTATGTTTTATCTTGTACTTAATAGTTTTATCTTGCACTTGATCAATATTAAAACATACATATTTAATTCTCCGTTAGTAATATTTTTATACATAATTTATAGCAAATAACTAAAATCCTTAGCAACGAGTCACCGAGGTGATTACTTTGCATAAATAAAATTAGATGAAATTTGCTCATATGCTGTTCAAATCAAATCTATAAAAAAAATTAGTCAGGTTATGAAGTATGTATAGAAATCTATATCTTAGCAGCTAACATATTTGTTACGTAGTACGTAACTTATATGTAACGTATTAGTTACAAAGCCGATAGTAAAAGATAAGAAGCCTAAGTGTGAAAAAACTAGGAAATGTTTCTTTAGAACGGACTGGTGTTGTGTTTATCTATTATTTTTAGGCCAAACTATGAAACTTAAGTGTTCTGAAAATGTGAAAAAATATAAAATGCGGTGAAGGTGGATCGAACACCTGACCTTCAGATCTTCAGTCTGACGCTCTCCCAACTGAGCTATCCCCGCATATGTTTTTACTGATACATTTTGCTTTCAAATCCCACAAATTACCTTATCAATCAACGAAGGCTTGAGTCCCCTACGGCCAGTACAATGCGCTAGTCGGATCTTCTATAAGGAACTTAGTGACATATTTAATTTGATACTATTATACCTATGGCTCCAAATATCACATTCCTTGTAGTACTTTGATCAGGTAAGGGGATTTTAACAGTGATAATGTAGGGGATTTCTTGTAGTGATGCTGATACTAATATCTATTTTCGTTTTAATTAGATTAGAAACTTGTTTATTGCAAATCTACCCCATAATCTAGTTTTCGAAGGCAACATGTTTGAAACGACACACTCTATTAGTACAAAATCTTTCATCTTATTAATTGAATATGAGTGTATGCATGTTCTAAATGAAAATATGAGTCAAGTGACAACCCTTGTCGATCAACTGGGGTCAACGTACGTTGTCAGTTCGTTGAAAAGATCAATGTATCATCTTCACATTTGTGTTTTCCTTCATTGAGGTTTGGGATGTTTTTTGAATTTAGAGAGATGGATGTAAGTTTTTTCACTCGTTTATGATCTTGTTCTTATATTTCTAAATTACTGTTGTATGTATTTGAGTTCAAAAGTTTGTGTTATGTGTACCGACCTTTCAGTTCATTGTTATTGAATGTTTCTCGTAAACATCTACATCATGTAAACTAACTAGTATTACAAGCTGAACTCAATCATCACAAACATAATAGTATATGTTTTATTTCCCTTATTTTGTATGATTCTTTTTTTTTTCTCTGTATCGATTGTCATACTTATTATGCGCAGGTAATGAGAAAATAATGTTGGTAACAAGATATCCGACATGAAATTAAACTAAGCTTTACAAAAAATAGATAAAAGAACGACAAATAGGTTTAAACCGAATTAGTAAAATAAAACAAAAAAACAAATTGTCCTACCTGCTAGCATCTTATAATATCTTCATTAATCTCATCAATCTGATCAATTCATCATCTTCAAGATCATCAATGAATGGTTTGATTGGAATAGCATTTTTTGGCTGCAAACGATAGAAACCGGGTCTATCATCAATAATTACCATATTCTTTAAATCTTGCTTGAAACGTGATATAGCTTTAACACGCTTTCCATTTACTATCTTAGTTGAATCCCGATATAGTCTATGTGCAATCAAACCATCAGGATCCAATTTGTCCAATATTGGCGAAGCTTAATTTTTCATTCCTGCAGTAAAATTTATAATTTGAAATTTTCTTTGGCTTAGAAACCGAAGAAAATCATCCACAAATGGACGCTTTAAAACACAGCGGCCATGTCTTTCACCGTTAACTATGTAATAATATTTGAAATCGTACTTAGTGGGTGTTGCGGCATCAGTTAGCATGGGTTGGTTTAGACGACCGAGAGGTGTCGCTCCTCGTCTTCTCGAGCTCTTCGTATGCTTCAACATAAAGAAATCGTTAGAAGGGCACGAGAGGCCAAAGCCCCTGATCCACCCTCCGACGATCAAGTCAGATAAAAATGTAGTGAGAGCAAAATAAAGAGAGAGTTAGAGAGAGAAAAAGACTTACTAATCGTGATGGATGAAGTCCATATATATAGACATATATTTGGATAAAGGAGTGTACCATCGGATCACCCCGAAAGACCAGTGGGTAATCCGATGATACCTATAATACATGTCGGATAATGTGTGGCTTCCTTCATAAATATGAATGTTCCTTCATTAGGATAAACGTTCTCTTTCATAAGGATAAACGTTCACTTTCATCAGGACGAATGTCCTCTTTCATCAGGAGGAACGTCCACATTCATCAGGACGAGCCCCACCTTCATCAGGACGAGCCCCACCTTCATCAGGCCAAACGTTGTCTTTCATCAGGCCACACGGACTTATTTTCAATACTTAATCGTATTTACGGTTCAGACCGTAGGTACGCCAACAAGTCCCCCAGTTTAGTATTATGTGTTAAGACACGTTATGCTAAACTAAAATATTGTAATTACGATCATTCAGCAAAAGAGATATGATTTAAACCCACGTCAACTGTGGGAGGAGTGGCAGATGCTAGCGAATGAATTAGGGTTTCATCGAGGTCGAGAAACACAATTTTTTGTTTCTAGAATTCTAATGGAGGAAGAGTACCACCGGAGGAGTGTGTTTTCTCCATGTTCATAGCACAAGTAAATTAAGAAGGAAAAATAAAACTAAAGGTTTTGACGGAGTATGTGTGCATATTCAATTAGGGATTAAGGGTGAATAAATATATTTCTTTTAGGAAATATTGAATCGTAGGTAATTTTACATAGACAGAATGTTTATGCGCCTGATACAATTATTGCATTAGATTAGGTTTATATTTGTTGGGATAGGGTAACTCTCACTTCCGATACCTATGTCTGGATGAATACCAATAATATTAAGGGCATCGGACTGGAGGGAACGGCGAGACGAAGGCGCATGAGAAAGACAGCCGGAAGGGAGAGCATTGAAGAAAGCGCAGCATTAAATGCAGACAAGACAAAGGGATGGTAGCATTTAATGAAGAAGCGCGTGGGCGGTGCTCTGTCTCCTACGCCCCTCTTCATTAAATGCACGTCACAATCAACAGAATGGAGCGGAGAAAAGGCTACCCACGTCACTGATACGTAGGACAAGACCGATGGAACGGACCGGTCCGTAGGAGTAACCTCCGGGTAATAACCGAAGGCTTACTATATAAAAGGATACAAAGGATGACGACTAAAGACAAGTTGATTCAAGTCACAGAACCTATTATTAAGAGCATTCTTTGTATTAAATATCCAATCATTTGTATCATTAAACATTGTGTGAATTCATTTAATATCCTCTCCACCTCTTTGTACAATCACCCCTTCGTTTGGAGCCGGACGGAGGGCTTAATTACGAAAATTTACTTTAACATTGGCGCCATCCGTGGGACCCTGTTGGTGTTCAGCGACAGATTCTAAGAAAACATGGAAAAAGCGCCTCAAAATCAGTCTGAGGAGGGAATAGCTCAATCTGTCTCCCAGGAATCTGCTGAAAACACAGGGCCACCCCCGATCTTCACCCCAGGAGCAAACGAGCAAGTAAGCCCAATCACGCCGGAGTTTATAAGCAAAAACTTTGATAGCCTAAAGGCTATGATGAGCAAACACACTCAGAAGGAAAGGAGGAGAGGAAACCCCGTTGAACTCACTTATGGGGATGCTGAGGACCTGGAACAGGAGGAGAACTCCGTTCCAGATACGCATTCAAACCAGGATCATGTGCTGGGGCACAGAAGGACCTTCGAGAGGGAACCGTCCACCTTAGTACCCAATTTTAGACAGGAGGGAGCGTTCGCTAACCTCCTTAACGCCCAACATTTGGGTGGAGCCCAGCGCCCTGAGGCCGGGATGTCTAACTTGGGTGTGTTGCGCCCACAAGCACCATTTCTACAATATCAGCCTGTGCAGCCTCCTCCATATCAGCCTGTGCAGCCTCCTCCATATCAGCTGGTACAACCCCCACAGTTCAACCAACAGCTATACAGGCCAGCACCCCATGGAGGAGATCCATCTTTTGTGTGGCATACACCCCACCTATCGGCTCCGGAAATGGATGACTTATCTAAACCCTACCAAAGGTCGAAGGACACTAAGTTCACCAAGCGGATAGCGAACTTCAAGTTCCCTCCCAGAATCAAGATGCCTGCGAACGTTAAAACATACGATGGGTCGCAAGACCCTGATGATCATCTTAGCGTCTTCTCCGGGGCCGCAGAGGTGGAACAGTGGTCCATGCCGGTGTGGTGCCACATGTTCGTTCAAACTCTTTTAGGGTCGGCCCGACTTTGGTACGACAGCCTCCCCACAGAATCTGTGGACAGTTTTGAAGACCTGCAGCACAAATTTAAAAGTAACTTCATGCAGCTACGCAGATGCGAGAGAAGGGCAGTGGAGATGCACAACATTAAACAGAAGGAACACGAGAGTCTCAGAACCTTCATAGAGCGGTTCAATAAGGAGAGCTTAGAAATCAAAGGCGCTACGGAGGATATGCGCGTCTCCGGTTTCATGCATGCTATAAAGAACACCCAGCTCATAGAGGCCCTGAATAATAAGATTCCTGATACCGTCGATGAGATGATGACGCGGGTCAGAGATTTCATCAGAGGAAAGGAAGCGGCTAATCTAAGTAGGGAAACTAGTTCCAGCAAAACCCACAGAGAAGACCGGAGTGGAAAATCTGGGAATCACACTCGAGCGGACGGGCCGGGACCACAACGAGGCGAAGGGAAGCAACCAGAACAGCGCAACCGGAATCCCTACCCAAACCCTTACACACCCAATGCATCCACTGACTACCGGCGAAAGGAGGTATATACAGCACTCACCAAGACCCCATGCGAGATTCTTTCAACTGAAGAAGTGGGAAAGAACTTCACGGCCCCTCATCCGATGATAGAAAATCCGGAGAGAAAACAGTCTGACAAGTTTTGCGAGTTCCACCTAGATCATGGGCATAATACTAACGACTGCTATCACTTAAAGAGGAAGATTGAGGAGGCGGTCAAGTCGGGGGAACTCGCGCATCTGATCAAAGACATAAAAAAGGGGACGACACAAGGTAACAAAACCAGCCGAAGGTCGAAAGACGATGGTTCTCAAGGAAACAGGGCTCGAGCCGTTAACATGATAAGAAGAGACCCACAGTCCCTAAAAAGAAAAGAAGCTGACCCGACATGGATGGACCAAGAAATAGCCTTTCCCCCCAGTAGCGAATGTTGTCTCACTTTAGACCCCATCATAGTGGAGGGGAGGATAGGAAATACCGTGGTCCCCAAAGTATACGTAGACACTGGAAGTTCCACCGAAGTCATTTATGAACATTTCTTCCGGAAGTTTCGAAGGTCCGTTCAAGCACGCATGAGAAGACCGGCATCGGCCCTTCAGGGTTTTGATAACGAAATGATGTGGCCGATGGGCGAAATAACCTTACCCTTAACACTAGGGGAATACCCCTGCATGAGAACAGAGTGGATGAGCTTCGCGGTTGTCCAAACACCTGCCCCGTTCGACATCATCCTCGGTAGGCCAGGGTTATATCAGTTGGGGGCGGTACCATCGCCCTACCACGGATTGATGAAATTCCCCACTCCCCATGGTATTGCTACAGTGTGTACCAGAAGGCAGAAAGAAAAGTGGCGTATTTCGGCAATGAAAACAGATAGTCCACAAGGGATGAACCCTGGTCAAGAAGAAAAACTCGTCGTCAATCCCAGATTTCCAGAACAGACGGTTACCGTAGGAGCAAACTTGTCACGACCTTGCAAAGAAAAGTTATTTACACTGCTCAGTAGTAACATGGACGTGTTTGCATGGACACCCTGCGATATAACAGGGATACCGAGGGAAATAACAGAATATCGGTTAAAAACCTACCCCAGCGTAGAACCGATCAGGCAGAAAAAGAAGACAGTGACCCCGGAATGCAATCAGATCACTCGAGAGGAGGTGAGTAAGCTTAGGGAGGCAGGGATCCTTCGAGAAGCGAGATGTCCAACTTGGGTCGCTAATCCAACATACGTCGAAAATAAGAATCATCCTGAAAGAATGTGCGTAGACTTCACAGACATCAACAGGGCATGTCCGAAAGACAACTACCCGTTACCCGGGGTAGATTGGAAGATTGATTCCCTAGTAGGCTACAAGTACAAGTGCTTTTTAGACACCTACAAGGGTTGTCATCAAATACAAATGGCACCGGAAGATGAAGATAAAACGGCATTCCACACAGACTTTGGTGTATTCTGCTACCGAAGGATGCCTTTGGGGTTGAAAAATGCCGAAGCTGTCTACCAAAGGTTGATCGATAGAGTTTTCGGAAATCAAACAGGTAGAAATCTAGAGGCCTATGTGGATAACCTCATCATCAAGAGCCATAGGGAAGAAGACATGATCTTCGACATTGATGAAACTTTTCGGAAGTTGAGAGACATCAACATGAAGCTAAATCCGAAAGAATGTGCATTCGGTGTAATAGAGGGGAAGTTCTTGGGGCACCTGATAACTGAAAAAGGAATCAAAGCTTGTCCTGACAAAGTAAAAGTAATCGCAGAGATCAAGTCTCCAGAAACACCAGAGGAGGTACAGAGTCTCAATAAAGGATTGACAGGCTTAAGTCGACACCTCTCAAAATCAGCGGAACGCTCGCTCCCCTTTCTAGAAACGTTGAAGAAGAGAGTCGATAGGATGAATTTTGTCTGGACGACCGAAGCAGAAGAAGCCCTCCAAGAGTTAAAGCAATCCTTAAACCAGTTACCGACCCTCACAGCCCCGAGTGAAGGAAGGGAATTATTCGTGTATCTGACAGTTTCCAATAACACGATAAGTGCGGCGCTGACAACAGAAGAAAAGGGAAAACATCGGCCTGTGTATTTTGTAAGCAGCGTTTTAAAAGCAGTAGAGGTCAAGTATCCACCTAAGGAAAAACTAGCGCTAGCCCTCGTACACACGTCCAGACGCTTGCCCCGGTACTTCCAAAAATACCCAATGGTGGTCATGACGGAATTACCCATCGAGGGCATGCTCTCAACAACGGCCGGATCCGGAAGATTGGCAAAATGGGCCAAGGAATTGGAAGGCTATTCAATCGAGTTTAGATCCAGGCAGCCCATGAGAGGACAGATACCGGAAGATTTTATTGCCGAGATACCGAGGCTCTTTCCCATGTCTATAAGCGAGGGGAAGGAAGGAAGGACAGGATCATCATCCCAGACACATGAGGAAAACTTACCACCCCCCTGCACCGATGGGCCACCCCTCTGATATGGTAAGGCAGTCTATTGAGGATATGTGTATCTAAAAATTGTAAAAGGTAATTACCTTTAGTAAGATATGGTGATTGTAAGCTTTCATATTTTATTAAATATATACCGACTCTCGAATAGAGACGGAAGTTTTCACACCCACTAGTCTGAATGCATATCCTAGTGAAGATATATATAAAAAAAGAGAGTCCAAGAACTCTTCTGGGAAGGACGCTTCCCAGCCCAACAACCATATACATGTATATGACGAAGTAATAATATAAAAAAAAAAAAGAGAAGGAAGTAACTAATGAAAACATGGGGAAAAACGCGCGCCTTGGCGCTAATACGTTAAACGCGATAGGCGAAACAGGGAAATAAGTGTTCACAAAGTCACACAGATTACAAAGGAAAAATAAAAAATAAAAAGTTACACATAATACCAAACATAAAGATAATCACTCGATAGCAGGAGCAGCAGGTTCTAGCTTTTTCAAATCATCAACCGATAACTCATGACTCTGACTAAGTACTTCCAAGTAAGGAAAGGAGGGATGGCGCATGCGCTCGAGAACTTCATCCAACTTAGCTTCAGAAGTAGGATCAAAGTTGGGAGTGGCTTGAAGGGGGAGATTCAAACGCGCCTGACGGAAGCCGTTGCGTACCCCAAGAGTATATCCGGTTGCAGAAAACAGAGTGGCAAGTTCCCCATAAGGAGCACTGAACTCATGGCTCTGGTGCAGCTTCTCCACGAAAAATTTAATGCCGTCCTTAACCAACCACGTAGCTTTCTCCTTCAACATGGCGTTTTCAGCCAGAAGCCTCTGGTTCTCATCAGCAAGAGAGGCCATGTCCTCCTCCACTACATCACTAGCAACAATTCCTTCATTCCCCGTGGTCACACCTACCATAGCTTTCCCACCACTAACCTCTGACAATTTCACCTTTCCAGTCAAACTTTCCCATTCAGCAACGGAAACTAGTTTCGTACCTGAATCCACAGCCACGGAAGGCTGTCCTAACACGGGCTCACGGTGCACTCCCTGCAAATCATGAACAAGTTTTTCAAGATCCTTAACCCTTTGGAGAGTCTCAGCATGGTTCTTTAAACCATGTACCGCCCTGTGGAGTTGATCCCTGGTACGTCGCCGAAGCTGCACATTTTCCTTTTCCAAGTCTGTAACCTTAGCCTTCAAGGTCGACACACGACTCTTCTCCTGGGTAAGAAACCCCTCAAGTAGCACAGTATAATCCCTAGAGGCCACAAAACGACCACGAGTTTCAGTGCCTGCTACGGCCAACTGGGCCAGTAAAACGTTAAAATGCTTAACCAGGTCCTCATCAGGAAAACTCTTCCAACGAATAGATTCAGCAGGGGTAGCAAAGTAGTCCAGCATGTCCTGGCAAATATGGGATTCAAACATCTCGTCATTACACTTAACCCCCCACCCTGGCTTGTATCGGGACGAAGAGGGAACTTCCGCATCACGTGGCGAGCGGGGCGCACGGGAACCTCCGGCTTCAGCAGCAAAAGAGTTTACAGGTGCACTCTCCCCTTTCTCCTCCTCGTTGTCACTATTACCTCGGCCCCCTGAAAAAATAGGCTTCCCAACATTTGACTCATCCGAAGAAGAAAGAGACAGAGGATGAGAAGAGGTGGCCCGCTGAGCAGGAGGAACATTCATTTTAGAACCAGCACTGTGAAAGGAAGGATCTGCCACACGCGAATCACAGCAATAAAGAAAAAATCTTGGACCACCAAAAAAAAAAAAAAAAAAAAAAAAAAAAAAACCCACCATTAGCAAGCAATAGCCTTCGCCGTTTAACTCGAGTACCGGGACCTTCGGAAGCCACCCCGGACATCGGTGAAGGCACGGCCGGAGGAGGAAGATCGACCACTAAGACCGGTACACCAGGTATTAAAGAGCGTGCATCAAGGGAGGGATAGATAAAATCCCCAATACCTTGCTCCAGGACATGAACAGCATCCTCTCCCAAGGAAACCATGGGATACGTAACTCCGTTTAAAGTATCAAGCTTTAGGAAATCTAGAAGAGGTATGGCTACAAGAAAAAAAAAAAAAAAAAAAAAAAAAAAATCAGGCATTCGCCTCCCCATTCAAAAAATAATAACAAAGAAGAAGAAAGAAAAACTCACGTGCGCCATTCAACTGGATGGAAGGATTAAGATTCAAAGGAGCCCAATGGCGGCTCACCCCACCTAGAACCAACACAGATTCACAATAAGTTCGAACGGGAATTCTGTTTGCAGAAATTAACTGACGACGCATTGTTTCTTCCTCGGTAAGGACGGGAGGAGGATCAGGAATGGCACCGGGCAGAATAGGCCTCCAATGTTTTGGTATAGGTGCCACCGAAGCATCCAGCCAGAAAAACTTATCTTTCCATTGCTTCACACTAACAGGCACGGGGGTAAAGCATTCCAACCCCCCGCTCTCTATCCTCGGACGACGCTCCAAGGTAAACCAGTCACCCGAACGGATTAACCTAAAGAAACTTCTCCACAGGTTCAAAGTGGCGGGAAAACCCAAAGCATTACACAGCAACTCAAAATTGGTTACCCTCAAAATCCCCATGGGATTCATCTGGATCGGACATAGTTGATAGTATTCCATAACAGAAAGAAAGAAGCGAGTAAAGGGAATTCGAAGGTTAGAAGCATCGAAAAAACGGGTGTACATCGCTATGGATCCCTCAGGACAATGGGTAACAAGGGAGTCGTTAGAAGGATTGTGCGCCCGCCATTCTGGTTTCAACCCAAACTCAGTAACAAAATCGGAGAAAAAAGCAGACGTGACAGCACAGCGAGTGGTTAACATATTGTTCTTACCCATAATCGGCGATATCGAAAACAAGAAGAGAGAAAGAGCGAGATTGCACGAGGGGGAAGAAAAAGGATTGAAAGGCTAATGAAAATAAGAGGATCAAGGGATATTTATAGGAAAATTGGTAACTGCCTCCAATCAATCAAATCAGAAGCATTAATGGCCAACAGGTAATGATGATCCCTTAAATGCGAGTAGCAACTTCAGGCAATCATAGTCTAGAGAAGATTCGATCAGAAGTAGGCCCTCACTATCATACTCACTTCCCTAGGCTAGGGGGGGAGATGTTGGGATAGGGTAACTCTCACTTCCGATACCTATGTCTGGATGAATACCAATAATATTAAGGGCATCGGACTGGAGGGAACGGCGAGACGAAGGCGCATGAGAAAGACAGCCGGAAGGGAGAGCATTGAAGAAAGCCCAGCATTAAATGCAGACAAGACAAAGGGATGGTAGCATTTAATGAAGAAGCGCGTGGGCGGCGCTCTGTCTCCTACGCCCCTCTTCATTAAATGCACGTCACAATCAACAGAATGGAGCGGAGAAAAGGCTACCCACGTCACTGATACGTAGGACAAGACCGATGGAACGGACCGGTCCGTAGGAGTAACCTCCGGGTAATAACCGAAGGCTTACTATATAAAAGGATACAAAGGATGACGACTAAAGACAAGTTGATTCAAGTCACAGAACCTATTATTAAGAGCATTCTTTGTATTAAATATCCAATCATTTGTATCATTAAACATTGTGTGAATTCATTTAATATCCTCTCCACCTCTTTGTACAATCACCCCTTCGTTTGGAGCCGGACGGAGGGCTTAATTACGAAAATTTACTTTAACAATATTTTTTTTTGTTAAGTTTTATTACTTACTTGGGTTTAAAGTATAATTGTAATCGATTTAGAGAATTTCTTACCCAGTTACACTATGATTCGTACATCCCCTCACCTATATAAAGGGTGAGGGGTGACTCTAAGTTGTACCAATTTTCCTTATCCTTAATGATGGTCGTCTAAACATTCGATTAATTTGTTGTTTTTTCTCTTCCTTCTTGTTCGATAACGATCATCATAATTGAGTATTACTAAAATTATCACATTTCAAAGACAACCCGTGTTTTCATTAAATATTTCGTTTCTTCCGTTTTATTCTATAACTTGATCTTCTCTTGATGTTGTCTTCACCTAATTCTTGATTCTTAAATTTCATTTACCCTGAAATCTATAAATTTCTTCATTGAGTAAATTACATGTTTGGTCCATGTGGTTTACCATAAATTACACCCTTCGTCCCTAAAGTGCATATATTACATAGACAGTCCAATTTTGGGTAAGTTATTGCACGTTTGGTCCAAATTTTTAACGGAAGTTATAAACCACCGTTAGTACTTGTCACATGTTTATCACGTGAGGGTTTTTTCGTCATTTTAAGTTATTTCTAGTCACAGTTTCAAAAATATAACATATACATATATTCATCATAACCCTCATCACAAATCATAATCTATCATTATCATCATCATCATCATCAACATCAAACATCCATCTTTATTCCGGCCACCGTCTCTGGTCTCCATCCCTCATCAAATAAACCACCAAATAAAACCTTCAAATCGAAAACAAAACCGAATAAAACCTTTAAATCGAACCAAATAAACCCCAAAAATCGAAAGAAATAAGAATTATAAATCTATGATGGTGGTTTCGAGGGAATGGTGATCGTGGTGGTCTGATGTTGCCGAATAAACCCACTAATAAAACCTTCAAACGAACCACCACCGCCACCTCTTCCTATGGTACGATTCGTCGAAGATCAAGGGGATGGTGTTGCCGGAGATCGAGGGGACTGCTGCTAGAGATCGAGGGGATAGCGGAGCTCGACTTAATTTTGATGAATTTTGGTGGTGAAATTGTGGTGGTGGAGGTTTTTTTGTTCTTTGAAAAACCCCCAAATCGAACTGAAACCCTAATTTTATAAAAATGGGAACCATAAATAACCTAAAATGACGAAAAATCCCTCACGTGATAAACATGTGACAAGTACTAACGGTGGTTTTTAACGTCCGTTAAAAATTTGGACCAAATGTGCAATAACTTACCCAAAATTGGACTGTATATGTAATATATGCACTTTAGGGACGAAAGATGTATTTTGTGGTAAACCACAAGGACCAAACTTGTAATTTACTCTTCTTCATTAGTGTAATAATTCAAGAACAACTAAAGAGACTGAAGAGTTAAATCGAGATATTTTAACTAATGGTTTAGAAACCAACTTGTAAGATATTACCTACTAAAAGACTCATGTGTTTGACGTTTCTTATAACATATGCTCATAGCCTTTTGTAGAACGGTAAACATAAGTTTTTGTTGTAAGTTTGTCGTTTTGTATGTTTTTGAATTATTTCAGGTGTTCGTTAATTGAAATTCCATGGGTATTAACTAGGATGGATTTTATTGTATATAAGGTGCTCATCCGCAAAAGGCCTCTAGTTTTCCGGAGACCTCCATTTTTGAAGTATAAAAATTCGGTGACGCTAACATATTTAACTTGATAAGTCAAATGCTTTAAATAACTAATTACAATATTTTGAATTCATGGTTAGAAACAAACAGTATATACAAACTATTGATAATATAAAACCCTTAGAATTATCAAACCACGCAATTGTGTCTTCAGATAGTACATTCCGAAAAAGGACATCAAAGGCAAGATAGGCACGAGCTTGACCAATATGACTAAGGGGATCGTACGACGTAACACCACGTACATTGAGACTTTTCCTAGAACTATTGGCTTAAATATCTCTATTTGTTTAGTCATTTAGTTGTATGTTTTAAACTAAGTGAGCTTCAATATCAACAACTTCCGCCATTGTTGATCAGTTCGTCTGGGTTTTTTATTTTCATCGGTCAGTTCGTCTCAGTTAGAGAGTAGAGAGGTTTTTATATTTTCGATAATAAATCTTGACACTTAATGACCAAACTAGGTTAAAAATAGAAATAAACTTAATTAGTAAGATTTGGCACAAGGGGTTGATTTTTCGTTTTATATAAGGTTCACCATAAGCTCGGTTGGTAAATTTGGCAGGGGCTTCTCAAACGTCGGTCTAGCATATGTAATTCGTTTGAGAATCGAACCTTAAACTTCTCAACTTCGATAAAAGTTTATCTAATTTGGTTTACTATAGTTAATTTTTATATTCTTTTATAAAAAAAAAAAACACACTATCATATTTTAGTAAACTACATAGCCCGTTTTAGTAACGATGAAAAACTAAGCATAATGATGATGTATATACTTACTAAACCTTTTAGCTCAATTCATCAAAGCCCAAATTCTTTTTCAACTTCTTATTATATTAAACCTGCAAATCAAATATTATTCATCGTTATGACCTCACGATTATAACTTTTGTAACTTACTGTTATTTTGACTCGTTAAAAGTACAAATGTTTTATCGTTAACAAACTTATATATGGCTTATGGATATTGTAACAACGAAAATCGACTAAGTTGGACCCTATTGGATTTTAATTTCTGATTTGTCACTTATGTATGGTTGCATATTGCATATTTACCTGGAGACTGTATATTAGTTTTAAATAGATAGAAGACCATAATTATGGTATGAATTATGAAAGATTTGAAGAATAAGAAATGAAATATAAAGTTAATCTCGGGTATATTTGAATACATTTTAGTGTAGTTTTCCCAATTGTATAAATAAGAATTAAGTAGTGTATGCGTATGTGTATGTTCGGCGTGTTCTTTAATGTTGTTTGATGTATGACCTAGAAGCATAACCGATCTTGCTAAATACTCCGTACATGCTAAGACAATGGTGTTGGCCTCTATGATCTGCCCTTATAAGTACTCTACTTACTTGCGAATGACTTAATATGTAGCTTTGAAATTTACTAATGAAGAAATCAATTAAACATTTAATTTCTTTTGTAAGTAGATCCCGAGTGTCGGGTCTTTCTTTGCCGCGATAGAGGGTTAGTTGGGTAAAATTTGTTCAAGTAGAAAAACTTGAGGACATTCTGTTAGATATGAGGGACTAATGTTGTCTGTTATTTTTGGAGTATACTAAAAGTGTTCTAAAAAATGAAAAAATAAATGCGGTGAAGGTGGATCGAACACCTGACCTTCAGATCTTCAGTCTGACGCTCTCCCAACTGAGCTATCCCCGCATATATTTATATTTTACAAATTACATATAGTTATTTAAGACACAAAAAACAGCAAATATAGACTTTGTTAATTTGTTTAATATAGGATTTAGAACTAAATATCTAATTATTATTCTTGAATATCATGGGCTTTATGATTTTAATTAGATAATTAACCTTGTATCATCTAAATAATTTGTATGACATATTACATATCGTTAACATTATGCAATTGACAGGGGCATAATCTTTTTTATCCTGTCGGATGTGAATAATGTAATATACAAATAAAGAGTATCTAACGAAATCAATATTAATTACATAAATGATATTCTTTAATCAATTTGTTTGCCACCTTTCTCTCTCCACCATTCGTACTCATATCCTACTTTCCATTTTCCTAAATCAACAATTCTTCCTCATCAAGAACACAAAGAAACAAAAAAGGAAAAAAAAAAAGTAAAAATAAAAAAATAAAAAGAAAAACATAAAACATAAAACCTAGCTAGGGAGCATAATTATCTAATTAAATTCTTCTTAAAATCTCCGGTATCAACTTTGCCACCGGAGAAACCACACGTGATAAATCGATAATGGTACGTAGTCTCTTTTCCTGCTTCGGCCACCCATCCTCCTCCTACACCTCAAAAACTTGCTTACCAACAGAAGAATTGAGAAAAGGAGGGCCGGTGGTGGTTGAGTTATTCTCGTCACAAGGATGTGCCACGTCTCAACAGGCGGAGCTATTGTTTACGAGGATTGGGAGAGGAGACTTTGATGTGCCCGTGCCTGTAATATTAATGGTGTATCATGTGGATTATTGGGATTTTGATGGGTGGAAGGATCCCTTAGGATCAAACGAGTGGACGGTTAGACAAAAGAGCTATGTGGAATCGTTTTGTTTGGATACAATGTTTACGCCCCAAGTTATTGTTCAAGGTCGAACACAATGTATTGCTAATGATCAACATGATTTGATATCTTCTATTGCTTGTGCAACAAGATACCCTCCTTTGGCTTTCCAGGTGATTATTTACTTCTACCCAAAGTTTATTCAATGAAAAAATGATATAGGTTAAGTGAAAAACCATAGTTTGCCTCCGACGCGTTAACTTTTTCTGATCTTGCCCCTGGGTTTCATTACATTTTTATATTTTGATGATGAACATGATTGATATTGAAACTTAAAACCATAACCATTTACTGGAGGATCATATATAATAATGTTTAAGTTAAAGACGTGTTGACCCTTTCGGTTTATAAACTATCTTTTGTAATTGCATGTTAACTTGCTATGAATTAGGTTAAATTCCAAAGGCCTACGCGTATATCCTTACAGATCTCCCTAACAGGAACGTTGAGGGCTAAAGTAAACAAAAAAGGTGTAGACATCATGGTTGCACTTTACGAATGTGGACTCATTACCAACTGTCTAAAAGGCGCTAACAAAGACCGAATCCTCTCCAATGATTTTGTTGTTAGGAGGCTTCAAAAGTTGTGCTCCTTAAGGGACTTCCATGCCAAAAAGAGATTAACAGAGACTACATGTTTCCATCTATGGTCTGGATTCAAAAGTGTCAATTGTGGTATTGTTGTATTTGTGCAACAACATACTTCTCATCATATATTTGGTTCGCAACGGTTTGTCTTACCTGGAAATCTATAAATCCTCTTTTTTCTAGACCGGTTGAGTTGCTTCATGGTTAAAATCGTTCCATTTTTTAATTAACCATGATTAAATTCAGGGGCGGAGCTTCATCCCCTCCGAAATTTCGAAACGTTAGTGTAATTTTTTTAGAATATCGGTATAAATTTCGAAATGTTAGTGTAAAATTGTATGAAAAATCGGTTCATGAAAGTGTTCAAGATACGCCATTGATTAAATTGAATTTATTTTTATGTTTAAACTGGTTATGCTCTATGGCTATTAGTGTACATGATCATGTGATTGGGATTTAACTTAGGTTTTTCGTTAGGTTTTGGATTTGGAGTAATTTAGTTATAGATTTGTTTAGTAGGTGTTTAGTTTTGTACATTTTTTGTAATAATCGTAGTTGATGATTCATTAAATTTATTTTGTATGTTTCTGTTTTACGTTGAAGATATTAAGATAGATGGGTGTATGTTAGTGAGGGTTTCGATGATATATATGTTTCAACATTATTGTATAAATGAGTTGTGGTCTATTAGGGTTTATGTTGTAACTATGTAATTTCATATATATTTGGTTATGGTTAACGTCATGGTTTATTTATTATTTTACATGATATTAGAGCTTGTTCTCGGTGTTCTCGTGGACTTAAGAGTGTCGTGGAGATTCGAATGCTAGAGGAAAATAATGGCATATATGTCTTAGGACTTTTTAGTTGTTTTCATTTAGACATCTTCTCTGTGTTTTGTATATCATTTTTGTATTTATATCGATCACAATATATCCATCATGCCTTTTTCAAAACAATACTAGATTATTTACTTATGTTATAACATGAGCTATTTTTAAAAATTTTATGACAAATTTTGTGATATTTTTGTTTTTTAGATCCGATAATAATTATAAAAAATATAAACGATAAACATAGATTCGATAATAATTATAAAAAAATCTAAACAATAAAAATCGTAAAAAAAAATCTATTACTCAATAAACATAGATCCCAATAAAAATTATGAAAAATTTAAACGATGAAAATGGTTAAAATAAAAATTAGAAAAAAATTATATCTATCAATTTTTAAATGGCTTAAATGTAAATAAAAAGGACCAGAAAATATTATGAGAATGAATGTGATGATAACAAATGACAATTAAAGCCTTACTTTATTTAATATAGATTAATAATTCTCTAAAGGCATATCCAATGTGACACCAAAATTTCTACACCATTTTTTTTTATGGAATATGCTTACACCAAAATCAAATCTTCTCTAATGTATTACACAAAATATTTACACTAATTATTTTTTTTATTACATATTAATTTCTAGAGGTTTGATCTTGTAAAACAAACTTTAAGGTAAAATAAGTAAAAAAAAAATAAAAAATAATTTATAACGTTAGATATTTTGGATTATCGTTCATTTAACCATATATCAAACTTTAAAAAACGAAGTTTTGTTATACATCAAAAAATGGGTAGTTTTATCGTTGTGCATCAAATTTGAATATTTACTGCACAAAAACAATGAATTTGATGCACATCCCCCTAAACGACATATATTTTGATGCATATCAAAACTTGCTTTTTTAAAGTTTGTTATAATTGGATAAATAAACATAATACAAAATTACACATATTATAAATTATTTTTTCATATTTTTTTACTTAATTTACTTTAAATATTGGTTTATAAGAACCTCCTCCTTAATTTCTATTAGTAAATTTATTTAACTAATTCGTAAATATACGCTAACTAATTAAGTAAAACGCTAATATAATTAACTTTATAAAACCTATATATTAGTAGTAAACTAAACATAATTTATAACATTAAGACGGTAATTCATAAAACATACAACATATATTGTTTACTATTCTAAATTATAATTTGAGTTTTCCGAGTTTCCATGTCGTTCCCATAAATGGTCTATTAATGCATTACGAAGTTCATAATGAGCGTCTTTGTCTTTAATTTTCTTATGTCGAGCAAGAAATTCAGTAAACCTAGTTGTTTCGTCACGGATCAAACTTTCTTTCTTATGGAAAAAAGAGCTCAACAAGAAAAACCCAAAGTAGGAGTTAGTTTATCCGACGATTTTGGTCTATTTTATGATTTGGGAGGAACCGTCAATGACGGATAGATTGACAAAAATTCCGAACAACTTTAGAAATTAGTTAGTGTTAATCTTTTAAATTTATTTCCATTTATTCTCTTAACATATCAAATTAAACAATGTTTCGGCTAATTATAAGACATGTGTCCATGTATATTTAACATATAATCTAGATAACTGTAACTATCAAATTAGTGGCAAGATAGAGATGGATCGAAAGGTGTTTGACCTCTTTCTAATGAGCGTAATTTATATATTTTTTTGGGCTAATGGTTTGTGAATGCTTCCAACTTGACACCGAATTCTATTGTGTACACCCGATTCAGAGATGTTCTATTGAGTACCACCACGTGACTTTTTTATTCTTTTGAAGACACAAGGTAACCGTTTACCTACAAAAATCTACGTGTAACAAGTTAACGTCCACCTCAGCTTCCACGTAGACGTAATAGTTGACCTATTATCCACCTCAGCTGCCACGCGTGATTACCTCTCTCACACACACACATTTAACAAACACACACACAATCAAAATTCCACCTTTAAACTAAAAATCTGCAATTTTCCATTCAAATTCTTGTGATTCAATCACACAAAATTATAAACATAAGAACATAAAAAAATGAAATTAAGATAAAGAATGAAACTAGACTAAATCATTCATGTTGATTACAAAGCAAAAATCATATCAGATTATGAAGCAGCTAAAAAACAACTTGAAGGAATCTGAAATTAATTCGAAAGAAAATTCACATGTAACGTTGTGTTAACAAATCCATTGCTGGAATTTTGTAACGAGTCCCGCAGCTGATTTCTCTCATTAACAACAGATCCCGGTATAAACTCATGAAACAAAGGCTGAATGAGTCTAAGATCATGTTTATTTCGGTAAATCCGAGGAAACCACACAGATCCGTCACAACCACCTCCGCCGCCATCATCATCACCACACAGATCCGTCATAACCACCACCCCTCCGCCGCCATCATAGCCACCACCACCTCCGCCGCCATCATAACCACAACCACCTCCGCCGCCATCATCATCACCACACAGATCCGCCGCCATCATCATCACCACACAGATCCGTCATAACCACCACCACCTCCGCCGCCATCATAACCACCACCACCTCCGCCGCCATAATTACGAAACCCGACCATACACATTAATTTCAGAAGGAATCTGAAATTAATCAAGAAAAAAAAAATAAAAAAATTAGGGTTTTGAGATGTAAATATGAAACCCTAATTTCAAAATCGGAGTGGTAAATCTAGGAAGAAGAAGAAATGGAAGAAGAAGAAATGGAGAGAGAGGAAGAAGAATCTAGGAAGAAGAAGAAATGGAGATTTATTGATGAATTTAAATTTGGTGTTTGTGTTGATAAATCTAGAAAGAAAAAGAAATGGAGAGAGAGAGGAAGAAGAAAAAATGGAGATAGAGTAGAAGAAAAAGGGTCAAAATGAATATAAGTATAAATGACATGGAATGCCACGTAGACAAGTTAATATTAAAAAATTTGAAGGTAACCGGCTACCTAAAGAAGAGGTTAAACGTGTCTTCAAAAGAATAAAAAAAGTCACGTGGTGGTACTCAATAGAACATCTCTGAATCGGGTGTACACAATAGAATTCGGTGTCAAGTTGGAAGCATACACAAACCATTAGCCCTATTTTTTTAGCTTTAATCTGACTATAACATAGGGCTAATGGTTTGTGTATGTTTCCAACTTGACACCGAATTCTATTGTGTACACCGGATTCAGAGAAGTTCTATTGAGTACCATATATTGACTAATTTATTCTTTTGAAGACACGTGGTAACCGTTTACCTACAAAAAGTCTACGTGTAACAAGTTAATGGTTTTTTTGTCCACCTCCGCTGCCACGTAAGATTTTTTGTCCACCTCATCTGCCACGTAGGATTGATGCCTTATTTCAGATTTCGGGTTCTATGATGATGTAGAAGGAGGTAAACGGTATTTCCACCGTTCCCATCACCTTATTTCAGATTTCGGGTTCTTATTTAAGATTTCGGGTTCTTTCAGATTTCGGGTTTTTTCATAAATGATCATTAATCCATATACTTATATTATTATTATTAATAAGGCATATTAAATTCATAGTTTCTTTCTTCCTCTTCCCCATACAGCTTCAATTCATATTAAATTCATAGTTGACCTTTTTTTCTGGGGGCGACTTAGGCTTATCTTCCTTCCTATGGATGTTGCTTTCTTCCTCTTCCCCATACAGCTTCAACTTTAATTCCGTTATCTGAACAAATGTAACAACTTTTAACCATTTAACCTTTCTAAAAACCAAAAGCCAAAAACAAACAATGATTTTGAGCATATTTTTGGACTTGGTCTTATTTGATTTCAACGAGCAGCGCTCCGAAGCTTTAATATCGTTAAAACTCGAGGATAGTTGTTGTTGTTGGTGGGTTTGGGTTGCCGGAAAACCCAACAAACATCTCCGGCGATCGATCTGTAAATCGATCTGTAAAAGCGTAAATCGATCTGTAAATCGATGTGTAGGGTTCGATTACTTTTTGGATTTGTGATGGGGAATTGGATTCCTTAAAACAAATGGAACATTTTTAGATTTTTTCGACGAATTCGAATGTAAATAAACAGAAACAGATAACATACACATGTTTTTGGAGTGATGAACAGATTGTACCATGTTTTTTTTTTTTTTTTTTTTTTTTGAGGTGTTTGGATTTTGGGGTTTGTTTCTTGTTTTTTTCCATGTATGTTTGTTGTTAATAAACTAATGAGTAGCTCACGTGGCGTCCTAGGTGTCAAAGAAATTTAATAATAAACTAGTGATTAGCTGACCTGGCGTCCAATATGGCGTCCTACCTGGCAAAAATGACTGGCAACCGGTATCAAAGGTTAATTGTGTCTTCAAAAGAATAAATTAGTCAATATATGGTACTCAATAGAACTTCTCTGAATCCGGTGTACACAATAGAATTCGGTGTCAAGTTGGAAGCATACACAAACCATTAGCCCTATAACATAATAAGTAAACAACAGGGTCACCTCTAATTGATAATTGTTTTATATATTGCTTCAATAATATATAACAAATCCTTATAATATAAAATTGTGGCTACATTTCTATATCAAGTACCTTGCATACTATATCTGAATTGCATAATGAAAATTAAAGTTATAATTCATTAGCTGTAGCTAAGAGTTTATATAAAAAAATATATTTGTTCAAATAATTTTACATTGATCATGATGTAGCATAAAATGAAAATTTTGTAAATACCTATATATTTAACATTTAAATAAATGAGTTTAGCTAAGTTATGCTCTTTTACATGTCTAACTTACAATTAGTTATTAATGCATCCAAGTTGTTCTTCAAAACGGAAATGTATAAGGTAATTTAAATATATTAAATATATAAGTTATTAATGTATTTGTTGCAAATTAATACGTGACATTATGACATGAGTTAGACCAAATAATTGGTGGAGGATTGAATGGTTCTTTCAAATTGGCCCTTGATTTGATGTAGATATATTGAATAATAAATATTATGATACTTGCGTGTTGTAGCGACGATTATAGATTAGTACGAAGATAAAGTATGATAGCGATGACTTGATTTTTCTCAGTAATCGATAGCAATGATTTTTGGTTATCATAAATATAACCTAGATTAGTGCAAATATAATGTGTGTAATGGTTCACAACTTTTTTAAAATAATGTAAAAATCGAGTATCATATATTTGTTGGTATTTAAAAAAAAAGCATATATGATATCTATAAATTGCGGCATTCAACAACTACACACATGTATATATTAGTATGGTGTATAATATTTAATTTAATATTAACAATAAAAGAGCATTAAATTTAAAAGATCCCAACCTCTTCATGAGCAATGACATGAGAAACAACCTTCATGACATCTTCTACAACAACATCTCGAGCAACGTCTTCATCAACAACTTTGTCATCCTCGATCACAATAAAATCGTCCAGTTTTTTTGAGTCTTGTTCTCTTTCACGTTTATTGGCTATGCGATCTACCGTGTCATCCTCGATGATTCGAGTAGCATACATTTGTGGTACTAAAAAACAACATATATGAAATTTATAAGCCAACATAAATTATGGTATTTAACAACTACACACATGTATATTTTAAAATGATGTATAATATTTAATTTAATATTAACAATGAAATACATTAAATTTAAAAAATCACAACCTCTCATGAACAACAACATTCGTAGCCTCTTTAATAACATCTCGAACAACGTCTTCATCAACAACTTTGTCGTCCTTGATCACAATAACATCGTTCCAATTCCAATTTTTTAAGTCTTGTTATCTTTTTAGTTTATTGGCAATTCGATTAAAACTGTAAACATTTTTAAATCTTTTATTGGAATATGTTACACCAAAATCAAATCTTCATTTTTTTGTACTCCGTTGTGTAGGTCTGGTAATTCTTCATCTTTTATTGGAATATGTTACACCAAAATCAAATCTTCTCCAATGTATTACACAAAATCTTTACACTAAATATTTTTTTTATTACATATTAATTTCTATTAGTAAATTTATTTAACTAATTCGTAAATATAAGCTAAATAATTAAGTAAAACGCTAATATAATCAACTTTATAAAACCTATATATTAGTAGTAAACTAAACATAATTAATAACATTAAGACGGTAATTCATAAAACATACAACAAATATTGTTTACTATTCTAAATTAAAATTTGAGTTTTTCGAGTTTCCATGTCGTCCCCATAAATGGTCTATTAATGCATTACGAAGTTCATAATGAGCGTCTTTATCTTTAATTTTCTTATGTCGAGCAAGAAATTCAGTAAACCTAGTTGTTTCGTCACGGGTCAAATTTTCTTTCTTATGGAAAAAAGAGCTCAACAATAAAACCCAAAGTAGGAGTTAGTTTATCCGACGATTTTCGTCTATTTTATGATTTGGGAGGAACCGCCAATGACGGATTGACAGGAATTCCGAACAACTTTGAAAATTAGTTAGTGTTAATCTTTTAAATGTATTTCCATTTATTTTACTTTGTTTTGTACTTTTTCGTTGTATTTGTTTAGGTTTGTTAGGGTTTGAAACTTGTAACAAATTTAAATATATAAATTAATTACTATGACAAGGATTAAACAATAAAAAAAAACTAAAAGGGCTAGAATGAAAGATAAATACATTTGGTGTAATGAATAGTATCACACCAAATTTGGCGTAAAATGGTGTGAAACCAAAACTTACACCAAAATGGTGTCTTGGTAATGTATACATCAAAACACCAAATTGGTGTAATTTTTTGTGTAAATCATCTTCAACCAAGACACTAAAATGGTACAAAGTTTTGATATTACACCATTTTCATATCCAAATTTGTTATAATACTATTCCTCACACCAAATGTATTTCTTTTTCATTTTAACCCTTTTGATCTTATTTTCTTTTATTGTTTAATCCCTTTCATATTAATTAATTTACATATTTGTTATGTTATTAATATAAAAAGTTAATATTAAATTATAAAATTTTATATTTTAAAAACAAGTTCGTTGAGATTTATAAAATAAAAATTTCATTAACTTTTCTATTTTATGTATTATTTAGTTATAAATATTTTAGAAAATTAGATTAATTACTAGTAAATAACCAAATGTACATGTAATATACATAAATGATAAAATTAGAAAATTAAACATCCATTATATTTAAAATTTTACAAGCTTTAAACTCTACAAACAACAAATTCAACGAAAATTACAACAAAGTAAAATAAATGGAAAATACAACTAAAATGATTAACACTAACTGATTTCCAAAAGTTATTCGGAAATTTTTTAATCCGTCATCGGCAATTTCTTCTAAAACATAACAGAAACCAAAATCATTGGATGAACAAACTCCTACTTCAAGTTTATTATGTATATTATATTAATTAATATTATATTAAAATTTAATTAATTAGATTTTATTTACGAATTAGTGAAATCTTTAATATATAATAAAAGAGAGGCCTTAAATACCACATGGCAAAGTAAGATCCGTTGGATGGATTAACCTCTTTGATGTCAGCCGTTAGATCAGATTGATGATGTCATCAAAAATTATTTTCATTTTACACCCTCTTACAAAACATAATTAAATTCTCTCTTTTAGTCAATATCTACTCAAATAAAAAACATAATTATAATTTATTTATAAAATCATTTAATTTGGACTATGATTTACCTTATTATTATTCTAAAATCTCCTAACACAAAATATCAAACCATGTGTATAAAAATAAAGGTGTATATGTTATTATAACTATAAACAACATGTATATAAACGTAAAAGTATATATATGTACTCTACGTACAACACTATTTTCTCATACTAAATTAAAATCTATATAAAAGTAAAATTTATGATTGAATCTTTATTTTTTCCCGCGCTATCGCGGGACAATAATCTAGTATATTTACTAAAAGAAGTTTATATGACATACAAAAAATAATTTGATGTAATACAAATGAAAAGATTTAGTTTTAGTATAAATCTATAAATATATTTTTTTTATATCAAAATAATGTACATGATTGTCCTAACGATTTTTATCTATATAGAGATCAAATAACTACTCGAAATGAATTTAGGACATAGAAATGGGAGTAGTCAGTGACATCCATTGACGTAATGATGGTCAAACTCTTTACATGCTATTTTCTCCATCATTTAGGAAACAAATAATTAAAATATTAAAAATAATTCAATTCATTTTTAATGAAAAAGGGACATATGTAATTGTCGTGGATTGTTTGACCTTTATTACTTTTTAAATCAATTAAAAATATTATTTTTCCTAACATATCAAATTAAACAATGTCATGGCTAATTATAAGACATGTGTCCATGTATATTTAACATATATAACCTAGATAAACGTAACTATCAAATTAGTGGCAAGACATATCGATCGAAAGGTGTTTGACCTTTCTCTAAAGAGCATAATTTATATATAATTTTTTAGCTTCAATCTAACTATAACGTTAAAAGTAAACAACGGTCACCTCTAATCGATATTTGTTTTATATATTGTTTCAATAATAGATAATAAATTCTTATAACATAAAATTGTGGCTACGTTTCTATGTCAAATACTTTGCATACTATATCTGAATTGCATAATGAAAATTAAAGTTATAATTCATTAGATGTAGCTAAGAGTTTATATATAAAATATATTTGTTCAAATAATTTTACATTGATCATGATGTGGCATAAAATGAAAATTTTGTAAATACCTATATGTTTAACATTTAAATAAAATGAGTTTAGCTAAGTTATGTTTTTTTTTTTTTTTTTTTTTTTTTTTAAACGGCTATGTTAGTGATTCGGGGCAACAGTGACATCCAATTGGGAAACCCCAGAAGGAGACTCGAACCTGAGACGACGAACTATCTTCTACCAATGAGACAAACTCTCATTTCTTTTACATGTCTAACTTACAATTAGTTATTAATGCATCCAAATTGTTCTTCAAAACGGAAATATATAAGGTAATTTAAATATATTAAATATAAATTTTTTATATTTTTACGAAGAATCTGAATATATTTGTTGCAAATTAATACGTGACATTATGACATGAGTTAACCAAATAAGCACAATTTCGTGGAGGATTGAACGGTTCTTTCAAATTGGCCCTTCATTTGACGTAGATACATTGAATAATAAATATTATGATATTCAAATGTTGTAGCGACGACTATAAATTAGTACGAAGATAAAGTATGATAGAGATGACTTGATCTTTTTGGGTAATCGTTTTTCCTGAAAATAAATTTACGGATAGTAATGACTTTTAGTTATCATAAATATAACCTAGATTAGTGCAAAAATAGAGTGTGTGAAATGGTTCACAACTTTTTTAAAATGATGTAAAAATCGAGTATCATACATTTGTTAGTACTTAAAAAAAACATATATAAAATCTATAAGAAAACATAAATTGCGGCATTTAACAACTACACACATGTATATATTAGTATGGTGTATAATATTTAATTTAATATTAACAATGAAAGAGCATTAAATTTAAAAGATCGCAACCTTTTCATGAGCAATGACATGAGAAACAATCTTCATGGCATCTTCTACATCAACATCTCGAACAACGTCTTCATCAACAACTTTGCCATCCTCGATCACAATAAAATCGTCCAGTTTTTTGAGTCTTGTTCTCTTTCACGTTTATTGGCTATGCGATCTATCGTGTCATCCTCGATGATTCGAGTAGCATACATTGTGGTACTAAAAAACAACATATATGAAATTTACAAGCCAACATAAATTACGGTATTTAACAACTACACACATATCTATACTATATTATAATGAATCTCCCCTAGAGTCTTAATCCCTTAATTTTAAGTAATTGAAATTACCTTAATACCCTTAATCTATATTTATTATTATTTAACTCAAACAACACTCTCTCTCCTAATTAATTTTAAAAAAATTTAACATCTAACAAAGTAACTTATAATTCATATGTAATTAAAAAAAAATAAAATACTTTCTATTTAATTTAAAAACTTTCAAAATTATAAATTTTATTTTATAACCCCATAAACTTAAAATAATTAAAATATTATGCATTTTTTCTACTAAAATACGTATACTAAATCTACATATAATATAATCTATTTCTACTATATTATAAAACATTTCCCACATAGTCTTAATTCTCTAAAATCTTAGTAATTGAAATTACTTAACTACGGTTTTTATATCTCTCACCACATATCATTATTCAAAATAACTTATAATTAAATAATGTTGGTTAATAAAGTTTTAGCCTTGTAGAGTAAATGAACGGAAAGATACTTTAAACATGTAGACTTAAAAGTGTTTATTTACCATAATAGCAATAACCAATTTCGTTTATATTGATTAAAGAATTTATGGTTGGAAACCAAAACCGACATGTAAGTCCATACCGTAATTAACGGTATTTATTTGTTAACAAATGGGTCAAATTCATAAAAAAGTTCGATTACAAACCATGCAAAAATTGATGGAGAATAGGAAGTCGAAAGAGGTTCATCTTAAAAATGATTCCTAAGTTTGTTTTGTAATTTGTTTGATGTAGAATGGGAAGTCGGGTCAACACATACACACTTATGTCACACATGTTGGTCCTAATTGTACTTGATGAGGTTTCATATGCTAAAAATGTTTATTTATTTATGTTTAAGTGTAGGGCTGAAAAAAATAACTGAACTATCTGAGATCAGACCTTAAGAAAGGTTGGGTATTCTCTCAAGAAGAAACCATCATTATGGATATACATGCTCAAATAGGTTTTTACTCATTTTCTTTCAAAAATATGAGACCATTTTATACTATCTTTATCTTTTAAAAGCTCTTACTTCTAGGTAGGTTTATTTGTCATTACAATGTTATGTTTTAGATGGTTAACAATTGCAAGAAGCTTACCAAGAAGAACCGATAACGAGATATAAAACTATTAGAGAACTCGATTCAAGAAAAAAAGAGTGTAAAATGAGTTTGAAACAAACAAGAAATAGAAAAAAACAACTATTGATGGGCAAATGTTTTAACAAGTACAAAGACAACAAAAATTGCAACAAACTATATTTTCTATCTTTTAAAAGTTCGTATCTATACGTATCTTCACGTTTTACATTATGATTGGAGTTTAAATACATTTTATGTTTTTATCTTTTTGCGTATTTAATTTCCGTTGTTAAATATTTGTAATATAATTATATCAAATAGTTTTTATCCCCGCTGCACCGTGCGGGTACTATACTATATATTTTAAAATGGTATAAAATATTTAATTTAATATTAACAATGAAAGAAATTAAATTTAAAAAATCACAACCTCTCATGAACAACAACCTTCGTAGCCTCTTCTACAACAATATCTCAAACAACTTTGTCATCAACAACTTTGTCATCCTTATCAGAATAACATCGTTCCAATTCCAGTTTTTTAAGTCTTGTTCTCTTTTTAGTTTATTGGCAATCCGATTAAAACTATAAACATTTTTAAATTAAACACTTATTTTTGGACAGATAAAATAATTAATTTGTAGACACTTCATTTTTTAAATTAAGTGATTTTCGAGTAACTTAATTTACACATAATTAATAATTTACCAATTTTAACCGGTAGTTAATTACGTTTAATATGAGTTACTTATTAACATTAAATTAAATAAACATTCAATATCCTAATATTAATAAATAAATGTCCAAAAGAAAATCTTTTAAGTTGATTTTTTGGAGTATAAAATGAGAGTTGTGTAGAAAGTGGGTGGCACGAATAAGACACGACACCACCAAAAACACAAACCCACTCTCTTGTATCACCGCTACATATACAGCACTCTTTAAGGTTGATTTTGATGATGTTGTATGTTGGTTGACTTGAATTCGACGGTTACGTAAAATTCTTATTCCTTACTTTCTCCATAAACTTTTTCATATTATTATTATTCTTTGCTTTATAAAAACGATCCACTTTCCTGTCCTTCAAACCTTCGTTACATGAAGATGATTTTCGACTTTGTATGTTCTCTCTCTCTCTCTCTCTCTCTCTCTCTCTCTCTCCATGTATATATATATATATATATATATATATATATATATATATATATATATATATCTAAAGCCAGAGCATTTTCTCAGGTGGTAGGTCAAAGAGCTTGATACATGTAGTTATTGAGTTCAAGTCTTCCACAAAAAAATCCTTTTAATTTGACTACTAGCCTTGTCCAAGTGGTTATATCATCCTGTCTGGTCGAGACTCTTTTAGGTAGCTAATTTACAAGCATATATTAATATATATGTATGATGTGTCTTTATTTTGAGTTACTTTGTTTATTACTTTATTTAGCTAATTCCGCTGTTGAAAACAAATATATTTAGAGTGTTTGGGAGTGCATAAAATAGCTGGCTTATTTCATATTGACGACTTATTTTTGGTGAAAATGGCATAATTGAGTATGGTACAAATTACATGTTTACCCTTTTTCTATCTCTTCTCCACCCCCTGTATCTCCCATATTTTATTTTTAAAGCTCCTTATCATATTTAGCTTTCGCGAAGCCATCGCGGTGCATAGTGGACAGTTGTCCGCAACAATTCTTTTCATAATATAAATAAAAGCTTTATTTATAATATTTTTAAAATTTTGCAACTATAAAAATAAAAGTATTCCTACTTTGCCTTAAAACAATCAAAATTTATTCGCTTGATAAATACGTTTTACATTGCCCTTAAAAAAAAGTTTAAGGCTCCGCACTTGTTATAAGGTAAATACATAATCTTAAATATAAGCTAAATTTAAGCTTACTATAAGAATCTTGCTACAATTTACGATAATTGATATCTGTTTTTTATGATTTTTTCTTGACATGATATTTGGTTTAATATACAAATGACAAATCTAACAAGTTTGACCCAAGAAAGTCAAACTAGCTCTATTCATGAACTAAACATGCTTATACAACTTGAAGTGTCAAATTCGTGTGTTAGAAATGTAACATAACATTTTGAATTGTGTTAGCCATTTAAAAGTTCAAATTACTAAGCTTGTTATATTTTTTCGGATAATGAAGCGTTATGTGCTTATATCAATTGTGATCGTCCCTAAGGTTTATATGAAATTACGGTTATTGTCCCTAAGTTTAAAAAGTTGCATGGTATGTCCCAAAGTTTGGAGTAATTACGGATTTCGTCCCTATTTTGGATGTCCGTTAATTACTGCCGTTAGGGTTCCCTCACGTGTTAAACACGTGAGGGTATTTTAGTCTTTTTGCACTTTTCACCTACCTTTCTCCTTCTTCCTCAAAAATCCAAAAATCAAAATCAAAATCAGATTCATCCTCCATCAAAATCAAAATCAAAATCAAAATCAAAATCAGATTATAAGCTAAAACAAACACCAGATTATAATCAAAATCAAAATCCGGCGCCGCCACAACAGATCCAAATCCGGCGCCGCCACCACTCGCCGCCGTAATCAGATTCATTTAGGGAAACATCGGCATCACCTAATCAGATTCATTTAGGTCATAATCTTGTTGCTCTTCTTCTTCTTCATTATTATCCTGACCATTTCCATTATCTTCCACTGCTTTAAATTATTCCAAACCCGGGAAACAGCTTCATGGATATTCTCTTACTTCTAGGATTATTCGAGATTCCTTTGTTTTTTCCTCTTTTCTACATTTTTATGTTAAATCTTCTAACTTGGATTATGCACGTAAGCTGTTTGATCAAATGTCCAAACCGGATGTCGTTTCTTCTAGTGCTTTGCTTTCTGGTTATGCTAGAAAAGGATGTGTTGAGGAAGCTAGGATGGTGTTTGGTAAGATGAGGGACTTGGGGGTTCACCCGAATTTGGTTTCCTGGAACGGTATGGTGGCTGGCTTTAAAAAAATATATGAATCTGTGTGGTTTATTAGTATTAGGATTAGGTTGATGACGATGAGGGCTCTTATGAATCTGTGTGGTTTTTTAGATTGTTCATCAATTATTTTTCGGATTTGATTACAAAAAAACATATTTTGCTTCTTATAGAAATGTAATCGAATTCGATTTCTAACCTTAAGGGTTATTTTTTTTAGGGTTTATTTGATTTTGGGGGAGAAGGCTGTAAAATGACTAAAATACCCTCACGTGTTTAACACGTGAGGGAACCCTAACGGCAGTAATTAACGGACGTCCAAAATAGGGACGAAATCCGTAATTACTCCAAACTTTGGGACATACCATGCAACTTTTTAAACTTAGGGACAATAACCGTAATTTCATATAAACCTTAGGGACGATCTATGTAATTTACTCATTGTAATATTAAGAAGCACTCGGTTTGACTCTTAAAAGTCAATACTAGCAAGACTGACTTATTAAATGTGTGTCGTCTTAAATTTGTGGTAATTTTAGGTCCCTCTACTCTCTGATCATAACGGTAGAAGAAGTGTTGCGAGTCTCATTGTCGTGTCATCTCTAATTTGCGGTGTTTATCTACTTGGGACCGCATTCTTTGCAAATGACTTCAAAGTACTTGTAGTTTTCTACTATTCGTTCACTTATTTATAAGCTTGTTTGCCTATGCTAGTAATAATGTAATATGTCGTCTTTGTAGATAATACAAAGATCTGAAATGAAGTTGAAAGAAGCAAACAAATGCAAGGTTCTCATCTTACGAAGACAAATATCATATGTTTTTATATATTTAACGAACTAAGCTAAATGTTTCCAGTTTGATTTAGAATTTGTGCAGGCCTCCAGGTAGCGAGATATTGCCAGAGGGAATTCTTGCTAAAACTTCCGACTTGAAAATGCGCCCTTTATGGGGTTCATTTGATGATGGTGTGAGTTATGATATCTTTTTCATTCATTTAATACAAAACTGCAACATTTTCTTTCGAAAGTTTTTATATAAATGTTGCCTATATGCTCGATATTTTATTAGAAAATTGAATAATGATCTTGAATTGGGTTCTTTTGTCTCAGAGAAAATCAAACCGTTCCGTGAACTTGCTGGCGATTGCAGCTGGAATAAAGCAAAAGTATTTGGTAGATAAAATTATAACAAAGGTAATTAACTAACTTGTCTCTACTTAAGCGTACATGTTTGTAAATATTTATTAGAGTAAATTACATAGATCGTCCCTAAGGTTTATATGAAATTACGGTTATTGTCCCTAAGTTTAAAAAGTTGCATGGTATGTCCCAAAGTTTAGACTAATTACGGATTTCGTCCCTAATTTGGATGTCCGTCTAATTTCACCGTTAGCCTTCCCTCACGTGTTAAACACGTGGGGTATTTTGGTTTTTTCGTAGTCTTCTTCCCCAAAATCAAATAAACCCTAAAATAAGCTTACACAAACACCCCTTCACACACACACACACACAATCTGCACTCCAGATCACATTTTCACACACCCCGAAAATCATTCAATCATGTCTTACGAAATGACGAAACCACCAGCTCCATACGACGACGAGGTTGACGATTTCGACGATTAAACAAATGGAATATTAGTGGTTGACCACCGGAATCGAAATGACGAAACCACCAGCTCCATACTTTGTTTAATCTGTTGGTTTAATCGTCGCCGGAATCGTAGTCGAAACCACCAGCTGCCGTCGAGAAGATCTGCTCCTTCCCACTCCTTCCCAGGTAATTATTTGTCCATGAAATCGGTTGAAGGTGTGAAGAAAACCTAGGGTTTAAATTTAAGTTTAAATTACCGTCGGAGATGACGGTGGAGGTGACGTCATCACGGAGTGTAACTTTTTCAATGTCGTCGATATCGGAATGTGTGAGAAGGAATAGTTTGTTGGCGAGTAGTAGGTGTGGTTGTTGTGTTCCTTCTGTAGCTTCCATGGCGGATTTGATGATTTGATTTTTTCTTTTTTGTTTTGTTTTTTTTTTGGTGAACACCCAATAGTGAAGCTCTGTTTATGTGAAATCGAGAGTTTTGAGTTGTTAATTTGAAAATGTGGAAACACAAATGGAATTACAATTCAAATGGGGGAATTGAATTGAAATTGAAATGAAATGAAAATGAAAACGGGAATTGAATTGGGGGAATTGAATTGAAATTAGGATTGATTTGAATTTTAGGGTTTATTTGATTTTGGGGAAGAAGACTGCGAAAAGACCAAAATACCCCTCACGTGTTTAACACGTGAGGGAAGGCTAACGGTGAAATTAACGGACGTCCAAATTAGGGACGAAATCCGTAATTAGTCTAAACTTTGGGACATACCATGCAACTTTTTAAACTTAGGGACAATAACCGTAATTTCATATAAACCTTAGGGACGATCTATGTAATTTACTCTATTTATTATCATTTTTTTGTACTCCGTTGTGTAGGTCTGTTAATTCTTCATCTTTTATGTACGAAACATGAATCAAAAGATGTTAAATAGAATAAGCGACTTTAATCTTACTGATACCTTACTATAATGTTGCAGTTTCTAGAACATGACTTTGTCATTATGGTCTTTCATTACGATGGCATTGTTGATCAATGGGATAATCTACAATGGGCTAGTCGAGTAATTCACATTTCTGCCATGAACCAAACAAAGTGGTTAGATAATTTTTCCCAGCAGTTTTTATGTTAGACATCTACTTTTATTGCATTTCTAATATATGTAATAATTGTTTTGTTTTTTCTTCAATTTTTCATATGTTTTAGGTGGTTTGCCAAGCGGTTTTTGCATCCTGACATAGTGGCAGAGTATGATTATGTGTTTCTTTGGGATGAGGACCTTGATATCGAATATTTAAATCCAAGCCGGTAAGTTAACTAGCATTGTTTCTACGATCCTGGACTATAGAACTGATATCTTTGACCCATTACTTCTTTATGAGTCGATTCTCACTGCTAAAGTGTCAAGTGAGAATTTCTATAGAGTCAAGTGAGAAAAATGAAATGAGTTGAGTTCAGATTATTTTAAATCGAAACTGAAGACGTAGTTTATACCTAAACGATCAAACCCAAAGTCGCAACAATAAATTTTAACGCACATAATATAGAAACACAGCAATTAGATTGATACAAGTGAACATTGGACATGGTGAACTTTAAACAAGAAAATTGGACTTATTCAAGCAAAACATATGAACTTTAAACGCTTTGTCCAAATCTTCTTAACGTTCTGATGTGATGAGCTCAATAACATTATTGTGCTACTTTTATCCGTGTCCATGTTCATAAACATCGATTTTAGCCCTTAGATTTCTTCTTTCGATAAATTCTCAGCAATAACATAAAATAGTTTACAAATAATTAACAACAAACGTATAAGAAAGATGCCTAATGCAAACGGGAGAAGTTAAATAAATCTTAAGAGTGAGTTTCTTGAGTTTGTTCATAGAGTGGAATTGCTTCATCCTTGAAAGAACTGCACTATCGATCTTCTCTAATCCGTTCATTTGTTGCAGTTATATATCAATTATCAAAGAGGAAGAACTTGACATTTCACAGCCAGCACTTGATCCTGGAAAATCAGAGATCCATCATCAAATTACTATACGTCAAAAGAACTCGAAAGTTCACAGGTATTTATGTGCCTCATTTTTAAAAAGATTAACTTAATGAAACAATGGATTGTGCGTGTTCATATCAAATAAAACATCATGCTTGTAAAATTTCAAAAGAAAAAGACAAAAAGAAGGAAAGAAAGCGCTGATCTCCATTTCGTTATGTTATAAATAGGAATTATGTTAAGTTAAGAGGCGGTGGAAGATGTTATGACAATAGCACAGGTCCTCCATGCTTCGGGTAAGAAAACACTGCCTTTGTTTAAGTCTTATGACAATGAATAGTTTAACTCACAAAAATTTCATTCAATAACATAAAATATTTATCATGTTAACGGTATTTTCCATATCGCAGGTGGGTTGAAATGATGGCTCCTGTGTTCTCAAAAGTTGCATGGCGATGTGTGTGGTATCTGATTCAGGTATAAAAAATATTTCACAAAATTTATCTCTTACGACTGTAAAAAGTTGATAAGAAAATTGCCGACTTTCTTTTCTTCTTCTAATGAAATCATATTATACCTTCGGGTGGTTAATTTTGATGATTTTTCTGTGGTTAACAGAATGATCTGATTCATGGATGGGGTATCGATTTTCAGCTTGGCTATTGCGCTCAGGTAAATTATCAATCACTCATGAAATTTATCCGTCTATGACCTCACTCTATCTTGTTACTGACTTTGTTTCTACAGGGTGACCGGAAACAAAAGGTTGGTGTGGTTGATGCTGAATACATTGTTCATTTAGGTGTCCCGTCTCTTGGTGGTTCAAACCATGTAAGTACTAGTATTACCCCAGTGCTACGTTTTTAGGTTGATTGACTCGCACTATCATAAATTTGTAAAAGTCGGTCATGGGTCAAGCATACCGTTTTAGCTTCAGTTCCCTTGATCATCTTCTAAGAAGAATCAGAAGAAAACAATGCATCAAAATTATATTACTGTTCTATGGCCTCTTTGGCCCAAGTAATTACGTACAATGGTTATATGTCATGGCTGGTATCAGGAATTCCACAAGTGGTTATTTTAAATTGGTCAAGACTCGTACCCTTTTTATACGTTTAGTCGTTTACTGACATGATTTATCTGGTTTCATGAATTGTAACATGTTTTCGTTTGTTGTAGGCGAGCAATGTGTCACATACTGATCATGTAAATACAAAAAACTCAACTGATATAGATGATCTTGTAAAGCCGGTATTAGTCTTAGACCTGAACTCTCAAACCCCTATATCTTTATTAATATTAGCCATGTTTATTAATTGCAGTTGAACGTTAGTGACCATGCAGGCGATGGTAGAGGCGAGGTATGTCCAATTTAGCGTTAACCCTTTTGGAAATGCCATTAGTATTATGTATCATGATGTTTGTCATTTCGTTCTTTTGCTTTTTTTTATAACTTTAACGATCGTTGAGTCCCAAACCAAATGATTTTCTTCGGACTAAAACAAATGTGAATTTTTTTTTATAATCTTTTTTTCCCCTTGCTATATATGCTTAAATCCTTTTGGCAATACTATGGAACATACAACGTTTCTACTTCACGTTAAATCCTTTTGGCAATACTATGGAACATACAACGTTACGTTTCTACTTCGCGTTTATATGTAGGTGAGGAGGCAATCATATCTTGAAATGCGTATCTTTTGGCGTAGATGGGACAAGGCAGTTGAAAATGACAAATGTTGGGTTGATCAATATGCAAATGTCAAAAAGAAATGTGTGTCAAGACCTTGTTATTGAAAGATCGATAACTCCTACCAAAATCGTCGTGCAGCTAAACATTCATGAAACTTTAAAGAACAACTACAAATTACAAGACGGAATCTTCGACGTATAATTACCCAAGTTCCAAGATGGTATCGTTGTGGCTCCTAAAACAAGTTGTATTGGTATATAAATCGAAAATTGTAAGTGTTCTTATTTTTGTAATTTTGATGTTAGTGTTTCTTAGATGATGATCATTTTGATATCTAAATGCTAAAGTATATTGATCCCTAATTTATTCAAATAATTCTTTTTTTCTTGGTGTAGTTCATGTTTTGTATACTTCTATGACTAACCATGTATTTTGCTATTCTGTTTCCAGTTTTGTTTTTTTTTTCTTTTCGGTTTCGGTTTCCGGTTTCAGTTCTATCTAACTATGTATTTTGCTATTATCTTTTGTTTCAATTTTTTTTTCTTCTTTTTGTGATGTAAAAAGAAAATGATATTATATCTTATGTTAATAAATATTTAGAGCAACCTTTTAAAATGAATAACGAACTTATTAAAATAGTAATCTCTATCTCAAGAACTTATTGAAATTGAAGTTCTCATATATCAACTTCAAACAACTATATATGTGTGTTTTTCACCATTGTATAACTTATAAACACTCAAAGCCATAACCTTGTTTTTCCTAATGAAATATAAAATATGAATTTTGACAATATAGACATAATAGTTATAAGTTCTAACAAGATATAAAATCCGAATTTATCACTTAGGTCCCCATATAATCAAGTGGAGTACATTCTCAACCTTCTCAATTTCCCTAACTCTCTTTTGATCTTTCTTTTCGGATTTCAAATCACCCAAAAACCGCCCATTAGCTTCCCCATCATCCGCCTTAGACGTCTCTTGGTGCGTTTGCATCTTAACAACGTTGAACGTAGACCGATACTTACATTCTACGTGATTACCGCCGCCACACATATCTAATCTCTTTGTTTATGTTTAGTTGATGTTGATTATATGTGTTTATTTTGGTTAAGAAATAAGAGAGAGTAAAAGTTGAATTTATAGGGGGAGGGAAAAGACATATGGAATGAAATAAATACATGGGTTGGAGAAACTAGGGGTTTTGGATTGGTTTAAGTGGATGGATTTTTAGTAGACCATGGTTTTACCTTTTTTCCTTTCATTTTACGTAATATTTATTAAATAAGAATTAATCACCTGAATAATCACTTATTATTTTCATTTTACAAAAATAATCACCTGATTCGCGACGAATTTCTCGCGACACTTTATCGTCGCGAGAAGTACATAAAACAAAATCAGACCAATAAAAATCAGACACGTCGACGCGAAAATGAATATTGACGCGAGAATAGTGTCTCGACAACGTGTCGAATTTTTATTGGTGTGATTAAAATATGTGTACTTTCGTGACGAAAAAAATATCGCGAGAAATCCGTCACGAATTATATGATTATTTTTATAAAGTGTAAATGATATGTGATTATTTTGGTAATTTGTTCGTTAAATAAATATGGTATAAAAAAAATCATCAAAAGAAACAGGCTAAAAAGTTGGATGTGGCGTTTGTAATGATTAATTAATATAAATAAATATTATTATTTTCTTAGACCAATGATAATAGCTACTAAGAAATCCATTTTTGTGAATACATGAGAGAAAAAAAAGGGTGGGGGAATCGGATAGTTGAGAGCTCGCTCAAGGAGCTCGACGAGTTGGTACTAGAGAGGGGTAGTGTTCGCGAGTGAGTCCGTCTTACGTGGCGGAAAGGTCGGTGAAAGGCCTATCCCCATTGTCTTCTAGAAAGGTCTTCTTAATTTTTTTTTATCGTAATAATAAGATAACTAACATATGATTAAATCTTAGAAAGTTAAAGAAATTTGTTAGTATGAATGTGATGTGATTTAATAATTAAGGATGACATAAGAGATTTGATAAAAACTTTTAGAAGTAATACTTAATTTGAGATAACAAAAAATAGAGGTGACAATCGTATCGAGTTTAGATTGTGAGTCATAATTTAATGTATTGGCAGGTTCATATACCTCAACCCAAATCAACCCATTAAATTATTGTGGCGAAAAGGTAAACTCAAACCTACCCGTTTAATAAACATGTTTGTCGTGTCGTCCCGTTTAATACTCATATTAGATAAGAAAAAAAGAGAAAAAAATCTACATTATAAATCGAGATTCTCAATATTTAATACAATATATATAAAACAAAAAAGAACTGCTTTGAAGATAAATATTGGCTATTGGAAGAGAAATATAAGAAAATACATAACTTAGTGATAAAATAAATGTATAACATTACCTTTTTTCTTTTGGCGAAAAGATAACATTAATTTTCTTAACAATAGTTTTAAACGGGTTGACAAGCTGTTAATGGATATGGAAGGATAACCCAAACTCTACCAATTTATTATACTTAATCGTGCAGATCCATTTATAACACGGATCTATTTCTCCACAACTCAAACTCGCTTATTTTGGTGTCGTATAAAAAAATTATCACGGTCAACAAAAAGGTCACATATTATTTAAACAAAGGATTATTAATTTATTTGAATAGTTAAGTATTGTTCTATCGAAAAAGAATTATAAAAGGAGTCTTGATAACCACGAGTCTATAAGTTTGTGATTAAATCACAAATACAAAAGGTTAAGTTATAATACGTGAAAGTATGAGGTAAATTCCACAAATATAAGAGCCGATTTTTAGTATTATAAAATAAAGTAATACATGTTTAATTTTTTTAATTATATATGATTAAAACAAATGTTTAATGATACCACTGCCGCCACTCTTCACATACACGGCGGCGATTTCTTCAAACTAATTCATACAAAAAACAATAATTCTAAAAAATTCTAAAAAATTAAATATAAACATAAAAATATAATACATTGTCAACATGATTCAAAAATATGGGATGTATTAGAAATTACAAATACATAACCATTAACAAACGCGTAAATAGATAAACGGAGAAAAATCCATATTCATGTTATTCGAGTGAGCGATTTTTTCTTATGCGCCCTAACCGGTATTTTCATAACCGTTTTAAAATGAACCTAAATTTAAAATCTATTAGGACCAAAACAATTCATATCAATAACTTTCTTCATACACTCCGCTTTCGTTTTCTTCGATCGATAACTCCCACTTTTCAACTCCGAACCAATGATCATCGATCTACTAGACCGATCCGCAATAGTTTTATTATACGAATTAACAATCTTCGTTTTCGCATGATTATGAAGTGACTTAAGAGGTCCATTCCATCTCGCTACACCTTGATCTTTCAACGCTTCAACCGCGCCAATACTCGCTACTACTAACCATGCTTTAATCGCTGATCCACTAGCCATGTTTTGTATATGAGAATTTAATTAGAACAACTAAGGTTCGATTCTCACCGGCTGCAATTTTAAAAAAGAATAGTGCGGAAAATGATGTGGTTTGAGTGGGGGAGGGGTGGGGTATAAATATGATGGGAGTACGTAAAAGGTTTTCGATGAAATGCCTAAAAACCGTGTTCGGGTAAACCAAGGGAAATTTGCTGCTGGTTTTTAACGCTGGTTTAAAAGTTAAATAAGTTGCTTTCTGGTTATTTATGCTGCTGATTTTGGAGTTATGATAATTGTTTATTGCTCCCCAAGTCAAGTTTTTTACTTTTTTATTACTCCGAAATATTTAATATAAATGTTAGAAAGAATCTCTTGTAATAAATAAATTTTAATTTTGTAACTCAATTTTATTTATTTTGGATTATTATTATTATTATTATTATCATTGTTATTATTATTATTTAGAATATATATATATATATATATATATTGTTGGGAAAATCAACGATTTAACCCAGATTAATAAATCTGTTTATTAAAGTCTTACTTTTTGAGTCTGAGTTACTTTGAGTCGAAGTGACGAAAAGAAACTAAGGCATTGTGGAGCTGACTACTCAGCTCCATAATGAAACGTAATACGTTATTTTATGTATGTTTGTTAGACTAAATCTTCTATCCTTTTGGAAGATTTACTAGGATTCGTACTTATCAAGCTCGCTATTATTGTGTATAAATAGTGAGCTTGACTATTGTAATCGTTGAACTTTTCTAATCAAATAACTGTGTGTTATTCTCATTACTTCATTATTATAATTTCGCTATAATATACTAAGAAACTGAGTGATTAAACGGTTCGTAACAATTAACATCTAAATACTTATTTGTAATTGATTAGCTAGTGTTTGAGATCTTGTTGAGACCTAACAACTGGTATCAGAGCAAATAAGATTTAAATTTTAATAAATTTACTAATCTTAAACGATCAATACATAAAATCTCAAATACAATGTCATCATCTTCATCCAATACACCTGCTATGGCTGGAAAAGGTATTCCCATTTTCAATGGTCACAACTTTGCCCATTGGAAACTTAAAGCTGAGTGGCATCTGTCCGGAATTCATGAATAAATGATGAGAACTGTAACTGAAGGACCAATTATTTCAGGAAAACATATTGATGAGGTCAAGGAAGGAGACAAAGTTGTTCAACGTGCAAGGTGGGTTCAAACTCCTAAATCACAATGGACAGATCTTGATAAACTGCTTTTCAATCTAGATCCAAGAACAAGAAGTATCCTAGGAAACGCTGTGTCTGAGCAGATATTCTCAAAGATTGCTGGATGCAGATCTGCTAAAGAAATATGGGATACTTTAATTGTGTCTTATGAAGGTATACCAATTGTGAGAGAGCAAAGATTGAACAGTCTGATTAGAAATTATGAAAATTTCTACGTGAAAGATAAGGAAACCTTAGCTGACGTGCATACAAGGTTCCAAATTATGTTGAATGACCTATCAGCTCTAGGAATGATGAAGGAAGATCGATGAAATATGCAAGAAGTTTGTTGATATCTTGCCAAATAATTCGATATTTATTATATGATCCTCAAGTTTTTCACGCTTTTCATTAGCATCTTTTATAAATCTTAAATAATTGCTCTTAATTTACGTGTCTAATATTCGTCACGCGTGGACAACAAATCCTCGTTATCAAATAAAGACAAATATGATTCCGATGGACCACCGAAAGCACAAATGGAATGGCCGATAACCAAACTGATGGCGGTAATACTATTGATTGAGTAGTATTCCTTATTCAATGACAGAAAACCACATGTTATAATAATAAAAGCTGGAATTCGAGCACGTGCTCATGTTTTACCCACTGTTTTATATGGGGGTTATTATTTTTATTAACTTATATATTTTCAAATAATATGAATTGTTATAAAAAATCCATCATTCCCTTCCATTGTTATTGTACTATTGGACCTTTGAAAATTTTTATTCTTTTAACTTTGATCTAAATATTTTTATTTATGTTATATATTTCTTGATATATAATATATAAATATATTGATTTTTATATGTATTTAAATTGATATAATCCTAGTAATATATAACATAAATAAAAATATTTAAAGTTAGTTAAAAGAAAAATACTTTAATAATTCAAACATGACAATCGGGACTAAGGAAGTAATTTTTAAAGAATAGGATGTTACGTATCTGTTATGGCTAATTTTAGACATACTCATTGTTGGAGTAGGGTCTTCAATAATCCCTTTAATATGGTCGGAAAGGCCTTCATCTCAAATGTTGCCAAAAGACATCATCCCTGATCTAGCTGAAAAACCTTCATCTCATATGTGGCTGAAAGACCTTCATCCCATATGAGGCTGAAAGGCTTCATCCCAAATCTGACCGAAAGGCCATTGAGGTTCCATCCGTTCTGATGATTAAGTGGATACGTGGTTAATGGGTTCCCGCTTCCCACTATCGGACCATGCAAAGCCCAACATATAATGTATAATGGAGATTAACAACTCTATAAATTGGGCTCAACACTCATTGTAAAAGGACAAGTTTTCTCCTTCAATTTCTCTCTCTACACACACTCTCTCTCTCTTACATCATGTATAAGACCAAATGATTATTGGACTTGTATAATACTTTATTCAGACAAGAGGGTGTTACTTTCGGGAAATCGCCACCCGACGTGCTCAAACCCTCGGGTCCAAGAATCATAAGACTCAATAACATCTTTTGAATCGAGTCTCCTTTTAACAAATATTCGATTGTTGTACTAAGATTCAAGTTTGGGATGACGAGGAACGGCACCTCACGGTCGTCTACACCAACCCGACAAATTTTTACTCCAACACTCATAAAGGCGGGGTGGCGAACTAGTGATTGTTTTGGTAAATTGCTTTACTTTTGACATCAACAATTTCCTAGCAGATACTTAAAAGTAATTATAGATTAAACGAGTTCATGATACTTAAACATGGTGCAACACATTTTAAATACTTGTGAGATTCACTGCCATGATGGTGTTAATTAAGTGAAAATGTGTTTCAGTTTATGTAAAGGGTAAACATTTAAACTTACCCAACCCATCCAACCCGTTTGCAGCGTGCAGTAATATAGTACAAGAACAGAACATCCAAATTTGCTATCATTACGAACAAGTCAGTAACGAGCCTTTTCATTACTTGCTAATATAAACGTTTCACTAGTAATGTACACACTAGTTAGGATCCTCAATTAAACTTCCAAAACCAAGATCATATGAACAAATCAACCAACCAATGAGTAAAGTAAAACTACCAATTTACCTCCATGAATGAACAAATTCCATACCAAAATAGTAACGGATTCTAATCAGCCTTTATCGCAACACCTAACTCACTTGAGACAAGTTAAAATCTTCGGGTAATTTGAAACTCAAAGCTGCACCAAACTTTTTCCTTTCTTCAGATATTTCTTCGGGCTCCTCATCATCACTGTCACATTCGTTATCCTTGGGTGTGCGAGGGGTTAAAGGGTCATTCACACCTTTTGATGGGTGGTTTGCAGTGGCTAACATGCTGACTTGACCAAAGCAAGAAATCTCAATAACCACGGTGTCATCTTTTTTAGGTAGAGGTTGTTTCCATGGCTCACCGTCCATTCGCATGAATGTATGGTCCGCTGCACCTTTGTGGAATTCAAACCGGATGCCTCTTGCCTACAAAACACAAAATGGATTTTACGTTTCTGATATACAAACTTGCAATTTAAATCAATTAATGTAACGTTGTGGTAAAATCATGTACCTGTGCAAGACGAGTCCCGTGTCCACTTGGAGCGTATAGAACAGCACCATGCCAAGCATTTCGGAATCCAACAATTTCAAGAAATCCATCATCGACGTATGGAGGAGTCCATTCTCTCTATTGATTACATATAAGAAGGTATATTTAGACTAATTGATTACATTTTCTTCTTCGAGATCATAGAAGAAAAAGAAGTTAAAGACTAACCACACGAATTCTCCTTTTGCTTGGTATGCCCCATGGATTCAGTCCACCAGAAAAACTAGGCAAGTTTAGGCATATGATTGACCGTATACTGCATTAATAATCAAATGGATATCACTCAATATGCCTAACTTTATTTAAAATTATTATTGATGACTCGTAAAAGCAGCACTGAAGATTCAAACTTACGTGGGAGGTATGGACAGAACTTCCCAGTGACCTGGCTTTCTCATTATCGTAACCTTCGCCAGTTGTGCAATATTCCTGTCATAAGACCATAAATAAGACATGTTACTTAACATTATTTTGTTTTAATAAAACTGAATCCAATAACTTCAATCTTCAAAAAATTATTTACTAATTTATAGGTAGCAGAAATTTGTATCGGTTGTTACAGAAAAGCAATTCCACTGTATGAAAGTAAATCCTTTAAATTAAATAGTTACCATGAAGACGGATGAGAAAGTGAAGCCCAAAACCATCCTTGTGAACATGTAAGCTTTGCATAGGCACTCTGATCAAGAAGAAGTTAAGCAGTAAGAAGAAGTAAATGCTATAACGACTACTCAATCTAGCTCTTTAACCCCTATTATTCAACACATCTTGATAATTTTCTCAACAGTGTACCAACATGCCGTTAATCTAGCGGTATCAAAGTGGCCGAACAACCAATAGCTGTGGCTTCAAGTCCCATTAGGGACAAAGGTGTATCAAAAGTGTGCAAATACTTTCCGTTCAAAAAATGTTTTCAATTATGCAAATTGGTTGAAGTGTTGCCTTAAGAGAAAGCGGTTTAGTAGTATATAGTAAAGCATTACCTGGTTAGATGCTTGATTTTTGAATTTTTCAGGGTTTAGCTTTCTTTCTGTATGAAACCCGTATGACACTTGAGCATCCATTCCTGCAGAGAGAATCAGCACAAGATAATTACTATCCAAAAGTATGATGAAAGATAAAAGCACCATTTTTCATATATGTCCTAACTCATAACATCATTAGCATTATCAAATCAATAATTCAGAGTACTGGTGCATGCCAAACAGAACATCAAAGAGGTCGAGCTAATGCATAACTTATTCATTTCCAATATCGAAAATTTTAGATTATTTGAACAAGTGAGAGTAAAACTTTGATAACGGATATAGGAGAAGTTGAACATGGTGAAAACAGAGTAAGTAAATTCCTTACCCATGCTAAAGTAGTTCCAAAATCCTCCACGAAATGTGTGGTACCCTTCCTGCAAAAACAACAAATATCATATGCTAGAGCCTAGAAATGGAAAGGAATTTCCCATGTTATGACGAGCATGATTCTTTAATAAAAGATTGAATAGAAATAAGAACGAGAGAGAAGTCGGCACCTTCTCCAATTCATCAGGTTGGGGGACACGGCGGACAGCATGCAAAGAGTGTGGTAGCTCCAAAGGTGCTATGGGATCACAAGCATTTTCTTCTCTTGGAACTTGCATGCGCATTAGAACATGCCAGCTGAAGCAAAAATAATGTCAAATTAAGCATGTCTTTACTTCTAATATTCACAATATAAGAAAGGACCAAGGTAGAGCCGAGTATCGACTTCAAGTGGTCATGTAATTTGAGATTTGGATCATAAAAATTAATTCTATCTGCTGCAATTGGTTACTTTAGTTCAAAAATTAAACAAAATAGACATCATTTATTGTGCCAATGTAATCAAGTATCCATCTAGACAGTTAAATGCTAGCAAATAGCAGACTAGGCTTTCCGTTCTTTTTTTACTTGATCTTTCTTAAGAAACAAGAAAATAATAACATACCTATCAACTTTCATCTCTTTCGCATCTCTTACTTGATTCAGGAACATCTTCACAGATTCAAGGTCGGTACCAGGGTTTTTCTTCCCCTGTAAATCAGGAAAAATGAATGTTACGTCTCTCACTCATACCAAACTTCTAAACAATTAACTGATATAGTTATTTGCCCAACACGAATTGTCGTAGCTAAATAAAAAATCTTACCCAACCAAATGCAAATGGCAGATTGTTTCCGGTCCCTAACGGCACTGTGGCTACTGGAGGCGGCGGAGTTAAGTTAAGATCAGAAATCACTCCTAGAATCCAACCAGCAGTTCCGTCCCCACCTGCAACCTGATAAACACAACTATTTCATAAATAACACAAACAATACAAGGATATATATATATTAAAAAAAAAAAAAAAAAAAAAAAAAAAAAAAAGCATAACATAAAACAGACTTACAATAATTCTCAATTTAATCTGGATTTCGGAAGCCAAAGAGTCGCCATCATGCTTATGCCTCTCTAGATTAAGAAACAGTTGATTTAGCACCTTATCCGGAGCCTCTTCATTCAAATCAAACACCTAAAAAGTAACAACTAGCGTTAACTCGATTTACAAATAAGTAGATATTCGTTAAAATCTCATCGAATTTAGCGTAAATAGGAAACCTGATTTTTGTTCAGTAGCGTTTGATAGCTAAGTAAAAGCTCTCCACCAAGCTGTCCACCGCTTCTAGAATTCACAAATACAATCACAGGAGACGCAGGAACATGCTCTTGTTCTTCGGCTTTTGATTCACGTAACAGTATGTAATCAGGAATCAAAAATTCCTTTATGTCAGCTTCAGAATCACAAGTTACCGTTCTTTCACTGCGAAAATGTTTCAATCTTTTCAAATTCTTCCAACCGATCATTCGATCAAAACAATATTCAACATATGAAAATCATATAGCAACTAATTAATCAATTACTTCCACAATCGACAACAGTTTGCTGGCCATGTGTAAATGATCCATGATCCTTTAGCACAAGTAAACAAAAGCATCTAAACCGCGATGATATACAAGAATATATTCTTTCCTTAATCAAAACTATTAGTATATACAGAAATAAAGAAGTCAAACGTATTTCAAATATTTCAAAAAACTCAAAAATCATAATCTACAGCAAATCAAATAGATCTCGATAACCGATTTCATCGAAACCAGAATCTACACACATGAACCTCGAAAATAACTAATTAACCATAAACGAAACCCTAGAACTTCAATTTTGCAACAAAAAGCTACATTACCTGTTGGATTCAACTTTCAAATCGTTCGCCATTAATCTAGTCAAAACTGCACGAAAAAACCGTAAACATTTCATTATTTCAAATCAAATAACAAATGCATATAGTTTAAATAAATAAATATAACATACATACAAATATACATATAGATAAACATATAGATACATAAATTGTATCTATATATCTACATACAGAGAAATGAAGATACCTGCATGCAAATAGATAAATTCAAACGGAAACTTAATGTTGTATTCAATTCAAATGATGATATTTAAGCAAAATTTGTTAGAATGTGAAACAGGAAAATGATCAGAAACATTGGGGATTATATTTATATACAGCGAAAAATTAGGACTAATTTGGTGAATTTTAATTTCAACCTTAGATCAAATGAGTCATGCCGCGTGAATTTGGGGATGTTTTTTGTATATATTTTATTTTACACGGTTTATATCGTTTTTTTGTTTTTTGTGTCATGTTTTATGGATATTGACAAATTTTTGAATATTTTTATTTGTTTCTTTCTATCGAATCTATATTTATTTATTTAACATGAAAAATTGTTAAATTTAACAATTAAGGACGGCTTATAGAATAAAATAAGACACATTAACGGAAACTTAACAGTTCATCCAGATTAGGATCATCCACTTAACAAAATTCAAATTTTAGGGATTACCGGTGTAATAAAAAAAAGTAATAGAGATGACTGGTGAGATTCCTACAAACCTTAGAGACTAGTCATGTAATTAACTCAATTAAAAAAATATGGATAATCTGAGCTATCAATTCGGGTTTGAATTGTATTGAATTGTGGTTAAGTTGTGATGATAAAATGTTGACGTGATAGTGAGAAAGTTTTAAAAATCATTTCCGTTTATGTAGATGATAAATGAATAATTAATAGACAATAACAATCAATAATAACGGGAGCTTAGTATACGTGTAAGGGAATGAACGTTAAAAACATTAAATAAACTCAAGATTTTGTTTAATATACTATGCATTAATAATTAATAATTATGATTTTCCAAAGAAAAAATTAACTTAATAAATGTTATAAACACATATACTACATAGGTTTTCATCAATAGTTTGAGTTCTTGGTTGTATTTTATCTTCAAAAGTGATTCTATTTTCAATTGGTTAACTTCTTTTAAGTACCAACCTTTGTCGTCTTTGACTCTTTGGTGGAGTCTAGACCTAATCAAATTCTTTTTGTTGTCTAATCAAATGATTTAAGACTTTTAAGTTATCTAACGAATCTCTTGATCTTTAACGGTTGTGAAAGAATTGTATCATCTCATCTAACACGATTTAACTTTTAAATCGTCGAGTTCAACGGCTTATGCATAGCAATGTTATGACACCTAGACGTTTTGATGTAGTTTTTAAACTTATTGGCTTTGCAATCCAAAAAGGGTTAGCGGCGCAGCTTATTGCCCGCTTGCCTTCTCCCACTTTGTAAATTCTTACGTTCTAAATCTAATATATTAAATTAAACTTAACTCATTACCAAATATGTTGTCACGAACTATCCATGTCTATTTCGTACAATCCCAATAACATAACGTTGACGAATGTATGTAAACTTTTAGTCAATTTAAACATTGTTTTTTCCCACCAACAATTATTGAACCTAATTAAAGCGGTTGTATCTATTAGTTCGGCTATTATAGCTTTACAATTCTACCAAAGGTTCTTGTATTTGAGTATAGAAAATCTCACGATCCACTTCTTAGTTTACTATGATAGTTCCGCCTCATTTGGTCTTTACTTTTGGCATCACATGTACTTGGGTGTTGCCAATGGTCATACTATGCTAAAGATTTAGATTAATTGTTATATGTTCGTTTAAGTTTTATCATTATATCTATATTACTATATAGAGTTAATTACATAAATGGTCCCTGTGTTTGTCGCAAAACAACGGGTCTCGTCCCTGGGTCGAAATTCCTTCGGACCCAGTCCCTGGACCCTATCTTTGGTTGCACGTTTGGTCCCTCCCACTAACAACCGTTAAAAAATCCCGTTAAATACATCACATGCCTGGCACGTGATGGGTAATAAGGTAATTTCCTTTTCTTTTCCCCTTTACCTTCTCCATCTTCTTCTTCATCTTTCTTCACCTTTCTTTTCTGCCAATATCAAAAATATGAAACTTTCCAAATATCAAAATGCTACAAATTTGTCAACCTTAAATAATTAAAAGAACCCAACCACTACAACATCCAAAAATCAAAAAACACCAAGAACCTTCCACATAAATTTTGTCAAATCATGACATCAACTACAGTACATAAATAGATAATGTTACTAAAAGACAAAGTTTGAGCTTACACAATTCAAAGAATTCCCAGAAACTGCTGATGAATCACTTGTAACCAAAATCATCAAAACAGAATTAAATTCCATGATTTATAAATTCCCACATTCTAAAAATCCTTATGCAGGCTTAAATAATCAAAACTTTCCAATTGATCTCGAAAACAAAATCCTTATGCAGGTTTAAAGTTTTTGATCATCAAAACTTTCCAATTGATCTCCTGCTTTTGCTTCTATCTTGAAACCATCTTCTTAAACAATCACTCACCACATCTGACAACGGCAGACGGTGGCTCCCACTACCACCTCCGGCGCCGGCAAAATAATTACAGATCTGAGGGGAAAAAAGGTACCGGAAAAGTGACGAGTGACGGTATTGGCAGCGGGACGGAGAATCGAAGGGGAATTGATGATACGATTAGGTTTTGAAAGAGATCGGAGAGATAACAGTTTAGAAGAGGCTCGTCTCCACATGATGGTTATGAATTCACCGGAACCCTAATTTTTCGGCGATGATTTGAATCGGCGACGGGATGACTGGCGACTTTTTGTTTGGTGAAATCAGGATTTCTTTTATTTGTGAAAATGAAATATGGAATTATAGGGAGTGGGGGAAGTGGGGGGGGGGGGGGGGTGAAAGTTTTGATTATTTAAGGTTGACAAAGTTTTGATTATTACCGTGTGGTGTGTGTGCGCGCAGAAGAGAAGAAGGATCTGGGAATAGAAAGAGGAAATTACCTATTTACCCATCACGTGCCAGGCACGTGATGGATTTAACGGGATTTTTTAACGATTGTTAGTGGGAGGGACCAAACGTGCAACCAAAGATAGGGTCCAGGGACTGGGTCCGAAGGAATTTCGACCCAGGGACGAGACCCGTTGTTTTGCGACAAACACAGGGACCATTTATGTAATTAACTCTACTATATATAACCTCATAGTTAAGCTATTAAGGTTTTTGTCTTTCCGTAATTATTTATGTTAAAAGAACTCTTTGTTTAGACGATATATATCATCTCTCAATTATTTTGAGAGTGGATGTGTGCAAATGGATATCTAAAAACTATTGTTTATATGATCTGATAACATAGCTAGATACTCATCTTTGTTAGCTTCTAGAGTTTGGAGACCCGGAAAAAAAAAGTATTAGTTTAATATTCTCTAGTCGAAAAAAAAAATACCATTAAATCAACTTTTCAGATTCAACAAAAACTCAGAAAAGAATAATATCTATTTAACTTCGTACAGTGGAGTAAGCAAAATAGCGTTTTTATTTGAAATAAAAATACTTTAATACACACATTGTATAAAAAAGATATTTGCATTTCAAAAATTTATTTTTTCGCAAATAAATAATTTTTACTTTTAATACATTCTAACAAGTTTTTTTTTAAAGCAAATTAAAAACAACTCGGACGCAATTAGACAATTAGGTTTAAATGGAAGCCGCCTCTTCCAAAGAGGTTGAATGGTCACTATCGTATTATTTTTAATGAAGTATTTAAACATGTTATATTCAAATTCACACCTTAAATAACCAAACATCGATTCTATATTTGTGTATAAAGTATGTTTTGGATAAAACAAACGTAAATATATATCGAAAGTATTAATATGTTACTTTTCTTTTCTTTTTTAGTTTGCTATTGACATACTTTTTTGAAAGTTTCAGTTTATAATTCATATTAATAGTTGATCACTAATAATTGAACAAAAAAAAAAAAGTTAAGTGATTATATTATTTGTTCAACCTCAAATTGATTTAAACAACCTTGTTGGTTGACGACTTTTAAGGTCCATTTTGGTAGATCATGGAGTCTGCTATATTAATATTATTATTTAAGTTTTATTAAATTTTAATTAAATTAACCTTTTTTTTTTTTTAAATTTAACTTGATAGCATGATGATATAACATGCATTTGATTTGTTTTATGAATATACATCTCATTGTACTTTTTCTATGAAACCATTTCACATGGTTTAGATAATTGAATTTTATTATTATTTATTCATATTTACAAAATTACAATTTAATCACTTATATTATAAATTGACGAAGTCAATGAAGGCCGAATAGTGCTCGTTCCCTCTAACTTGTTCAAATTTCTCCAAAAATTTATGATACTTTCTTAAATTCACAAATTATTTTTTAAAGTCGACCCCTCAATAACCTCAAAGACAGGCTTCTAGCTCTTACCCTTCTGCCTTTCGAATATCCCTTCCTACTTCTTGTCTCCCTTTAACTTCAAATCCTAGCTCCAACAATAGTCTATAACCTGATTTTGTGCAAATAAATTATAAACTTAAGTTTTCAAACTTGGTAGCTGAGTGATGTCAAGGTTAACAAGATTATATTTTCATATTCTATAGCATTAAAATAGAGTATATATTTACACTTTTGTATGCAAACGAGATAACATACACCGCGCGTTGTGGCAGTATATATATCATGTTCGTAAAACATGAAATAAATACATGGTTAAGTGATATATTACTTGTTAGTAACACATGAAATAAATACATGGTTAACCAATTTTATAACTTTTTATAACACATTAAAAATTCACATTTGACCTACTCGTAAAACTCAATACTTACTAAACAAATCATATAATTATAATAAAAATATGCAAAACGTTAGATCAAAGAAGTTTAACATAATTATATTTTTTATATCATATTTGTAAACAAAATCTAGCAGATAATATCTTAGATATAAATATAAATCAATTTTAAAGAATAAATATAACATAAAAAAATAAATTTAATAAAGAATATATTAGAATATAAAAATATAAACATTAATTTAAAACATATTAAATTAAAAGAAGTAAAATATACTATTAAAATATTTTAGAAATGGCTTTCGAAATTTATATCATATTCGAAAGTCGTTTTCAAAAAATATATAATATTCAAAAGTTGTTTTAGATAATAATAAAATATAGTAAAAGTAGTATTATAAATTAGTATTTAAATATTCTTAAATGTTATATAGTCAATAATTAATATTAATAAGTCTTTATTAAATAGTGGTTATTAAATTATAATGACATATCTTGATAGCAATATTGGGATCCATTAACCTGTTCCATTATATATGAATATTATTTATTGACACTGACCGTTATATATATATAGTAAATAAAAATAGTTTGTTCTAACAACTACAATATATTTTTTGTTTGCATATAAACAAATTTATTTAATTTATATTACTATTAAAAACTAGGGTTCTATTGCCTAGAACTATTATGTATATTTTGATTTGACATTTTCAAGCCATCAATTTTTCTCCTTTTTCATGTAGGATTATTCGATAATTTTACGTATGCCTAATAGGCCATTTTGTTATCAAACGATAGACATTTTGGTAAGAAACCTAATATACTTCATCGTTTGATAACAAAATTGTCTAAGTGACTAAAAAAGGTACATTGACTTGAAATTAATAAATTAAAAAGTATCTTTAATATATAATAAAAGAGGAGTATTAAATGACATATGACAAAGTAAGTTCCGTTGGATAAGTTGGATATTTTGATTTCAACCGTTAGATTAGATTGATGATGTCATCATATATTTTTTTTCATTTACACCCTCAAACAATACATAATTGTATTCTTTCTTCAATTTCATCACCACTACAATAAAAAAATATTTGTCTCTTACTGGACTATGATTTACCTTATTATTACTATTATAAAATCTCTTAATACAAAATATTAAAATATATGTATAAACGTAAACGTATATATGTTATTATAGCTATAAACAACATGTGTATAAACATAAATATATATTTGTTATTGTACGTACAATATTGTATACTCATAATAACTTAAAAGAACAAGTTCATAAACATAAAATTTATATTCAATTTATTGTCTATATTACCCGCGCTATCGCGAGACAATAATCTAGTATAGGAATATTAGAAATAACTCAGTAATATAATTTTATTTTATACAGAGTTTTGGGCTAAAGTGGATTTCCAAATATTATATTTTTAGCCCAAATCAGTCCTAAGCGGCCCAGCTTAAGGCAATGCTTATGATTTATGAATATCAAATAGAAATAAATATTTAAAATTTCAAGAGTCACATAGATTATTAAAAAAATGAGAACATATAGATTGTTGAATAATCTATTTGAGCTCGAGTTTTTGTCGAGCTTGGTACATATAACGAGTCGAGCTCGAACACCTTTATGTAATTATATATCTTGTACTTATAGACGTAGTATCTAGAGTGTAAACTTGAAGACATTTATATTTTTATGTTAGTGTCATCAATCAATATAGACCCATTTTGAGACACCTACTCGTTTAGATCCAACCTTAACCCATTCATATTGGTGTCAAGTTCATATCGGGTTGGGCTTAACCGCCCCTAGTGTAAACCGCCGTTATCGTTATCATTATCATTATCATTAGTAAAACGTTTAGATTAAATTCTTACAACAAACAAAACCAACCATTTACTTAGCGTAATAGTCATTATAACATACAATAAAACAACATAACTATTTTTTAACAACTTGAAGTACGTAATTTATCGACCATCTACAAGTGTAATAGTCATTTCGGTCGTTGATGATGGTCCATGGGTGGTCGATGATGTATCTTCTTTAGGGACATGTTCAGTGTAGAAGAAACCAGGTTGTTTTGGTTGAGGTAATTCACCATCACTACTTAGCATCACCACTACAGAAGACATGTTCGGTCTATCTTCAGGGTTACGTTGAACGCACAACAAAGCCAGCTCGATTGATCTTAGTAATTCGTATAAATGGCATGAGTCGCTTATACTTGGGTCAATTAGCTCCATTGTCCGCCCTTCTTGGTAAAGTATCCATGCCTAAAAATATTAAGGAACATGGCAAATGTTTATATCAATGCAACCCGTCTTGAAAAAGTTACCGTTATATTCTGAACTCATTTTATTTTTTACCGCTTACATTTGAAGAAAGTTGATAAAAAAAGGTGCAAGCAATGCGATACTTACATGTCCAAGAAGGTTATGATGATGGTCATGGTGAAAGAACCCTCGGTTTTTACTCCCACTCACAATTTCAAGAACCAAAACACCGAAGCTAAATACATCTGATTTTACAGAGAAAATACCATCCACCGCGTATTCTGGGGACATGTAACCGCTGCAAAATAAAGGAAGAAAATAATTATAGTTAAAAAAAAATAAGGAAACCGGTCAAACGGGTCTAAAATTGCTCAAGTGCATCTTAAAGCATACAACCTCCCAAATCGCTTTATTTTTAAAAAAATGGCATTCTTATATCAAAGTTCAGGCATTAATTAATTTTTTTTAAATAAATGATAAAAAGAAAAGTGTTTTAGGCCAACCCAACTCGTTTTGGCTCCTACTAAAAATTACCCGTTTTGACCCATAACCAAACTCACCGACCCACCCATTTTGTCACCCCTAGAAGACTATTGAACTGAAGGTAAAAGGGTATATAGATGCATACTAAGTTCCAACAACTTTCATTGTATTTGCTTGAGTCTCGTTTCCAATAAAGCTTCTCGCCATACCAAAATCCGATATTTTAGCGTTCATATCAAAATCCAACAAAATATTGCTTGCTTTAAGATCTCTATGAATAATCCTAAGTCTTGAATCTTCGTGAAGATACTGCAGCCCACGGGCAACTCCGTTGATAATGTTAAAACGCTCAGGCCAATCATGTGATTTTCTTCGGCTTTCATCTGCCCATAACCAGGTTTATAAGCATTTACATTCCACAACTTAATGAAACGTAAAAGTTGAGATTGTTTATATACGAGGAGAAAGAAACACACCGAATATGAAGTAATCGAGGCTTTTATTAGGCATATATTCATAGATTAACATCTTTTCGTCTCCTTGAATGCAACATCCAAGAAGCCTCACAAGATTTCTATGTTGAAGTTTTGATATGCAAATAACTTCGTTTTTGAATTCTTCAAGTCCTTGATTCGACGTTTTTGAAAGCCGCTTCACAGCTACTTCTTTTCCATCTAGAAGAACACCCTGAATAGTATTTACGAACTAGTTACTAATATTTAATTAAGAATCAACTACTGTTATTAAAATGATTTGAGAGCTTGTAAGCACTTTAACACACTTTGGGTAACTTTGACCCGTTTTCAAATTTAGGTGACGTTTAAAACTTTACCCATTTGACATTATTGAAGATAAAATATAACCCACTTCGACCTTTTTTAGGTAAACGGGTTGAAATTGCCACGATTTGTTTGTATAATAGCTATGTAAAAACTAACCTTGTAAACTGGTCCATAACCACCTTCTCCAAGCTTATTTTTAAACGAAAAATTGTTTGTAGCTTTAGCAATTTCAGATAAAGTAAATAATGGCAGCTCGAGGTCGTCCTTTTGGCTTTCATTGGTGTAAAGTTGGTCAGTATCGTTGCCCACTTGTTCCTCTACAACGATAAACAGTCGGTAATTAAACATGTTTTCTTTTCATAAGATGCTTTGCAAAATAAATGATTATGAATAAGTTTGAATTACTTACCTACTCCCTTCAGCGCGGAATTCTTATTCTTTTTCCATTTTCTCCAAACAAGAAACATAATAACCAGGCTCACTGTCATCCCAACAACTAACGCAATTATCATCGGAATCATCTTTTTCTGTTTCTTCTTACGAGTACGAGAACCTGAAACACCTTTTATCGTATAAAAAAAAGTCAGGCCTAAGGTGACACAGCATATTAGTTCGAAAACTATTTATACCAACTTTAAACATTTTGAACATAGGTGTTTCGGGTCAAGGCAGACGCACCTATACAAAAACTACCCAGTAAGACCCGTTACCCACCCACCCATTTTGCCACCTTGAATTTTTTGGTAATTAACCCTGTTAGAAACATCTAACAAAAATGATAACGCGAAAACAAAAGAGAAACTATACTTACCTAATTCGGAGAAGGCTACCCTGATATACATCTCGGAAGTGTAAGATGGAGCTTCTTGAATGTCAACCAAATCACCACTCCAAAGCAAACATCCAATCCCGCCTTTTTTCAATATATTTGCATATGCCACACACGAGCAATTTTTCAAACATAACTTCTCACATTGCGTAAGAGTCATGTTATTATAAAACATCGAATTCTGCGGGTCTGGCAATTTAACATTCGAATGCTTCATAAAACCATCAGTCTTGCAATCCAACGGTTTCCTCCTCACACACCCTTTTGACCAATTTGCACCGTTCCATTCATTTTGATACTTTGGAACAAATCCATCCAAACACCCACATTTCGGGAAGCTATTAGTAGCACAGCTACCATAAGCACCGCATACTAAATCACAACCATCGGCTGCAGGGATAGAAAAATAAAGGACCCAATCTTTTAACTGGTCTCCCCAAACCCAACGTTGTGCAACTCCAGAATGATTCATCGTCAATCTTGATATCATTGACGAGTTTATCATTTTATAATTATAAAACACTTCTTTATTATCAAACACCATATCAAATTTATAAATAGCGTTTTGTGGCAAGACAGAAATCCCACCAAAATCAATACCGTTCCATGGTTCACTTCTGTATTGCAAAACTCCGTTTTTCGTGATAACTTGATGTGGATAACCACGTAGGTCACAGCCGAATGTGAAATCTCCTGGTGACGGATCATTGTCGTTTTTCCATGACGTGATTGAATTCACATGCCCGGTTAACAAATTAGTACCCATATTCATGCCTGGAAGCATTGTATCACTCGGGTAATCAAAACTTTGCCAAAAGATGTTAGAATTCAGATTATCACTTTTATCTTTCACAACAAGATTCCCCGAATCCAAAAGTTGCGCGACTGGATTTTGTGAAGTTTTTGAAGTGTTAGAAGACCATATGATTGTGTTACCATTCATAATGGTCAGAACCCCAGGATTTGTTACTTTTAACACGCCAGAGTTGTTAGGAACCGGGGTTTGTCTATTGGCCACCCAAACCACGGTTTTTACTGGTATATTTTTATACCATATACCAATATAACGGTTTTTTGAATTTCCGGGGCTGAAGAATCCCATTTCAAATAGTCCATGAGAAGAAACTAGTGTCTCCCCGTCTTTTAACGGAATAGATGAAGTTATTATGTCGTTCAAACCATACACAGTTGGAATTGAAAGCAATAAAATGATGAATAATAAGAACCTGTTTTTATCTACTAATCCCATTTTAAGAAATAAACACGGGGTTTGAACGAATCAAGTTAGGCCTTCCGGTTTTGTGGTCCAAGATACTTTTTGCGCAGGAAGCTGCATTTTCGATAAAAGAAACTGGTCAATACTCAACCAAACAAGCTCATATTTGCTTTGACGTAAAAGATGTTTTTTTTCTTTTTTGTTTTATTCCAAATTCACGAGTAAAACAAGATTTGTAAACCTACATTGACACTCTGCATATCGCGCCGGGGGGAGGGGATTACTTAATAAAACTGCTTATGCGTTTTGAAATGATGAGATAAAAAGTTTGGAATAAGCAACTCCGAAAAACTTAAAACTGTCGATCTGTTGTATACATGTATTATAACGCAAAACGGATAAGCAGTTTTGATAAGCAATCCCAAACTCCCCCATAAAGAGTTGTAGCTATTCACAGATAGAAATTACAAATTTTATTCAACTTCAAGTTTTCAAGTAGTTCTTAAACTCGCATCACAAACAAGAAAAAAACGAAACAATTCTCTTGTACCTGGATAGATGATAAGACACTGAAGTGGACTGCAGAAAACAAGTATATGTTTTCCTCCTTGCTGAAACTAACGATATACGAATTCAAGAAGAAAAAAAACAACAGTTATTTCACTCGTATAAGCTTCACAAAATAACAGCCGCGAAACAAGTTGCCATGTTATATTGAACCAACATCTATATTAGATTAGCATCAAGCTGATCATAAAAGGCGGGTTGGAAAAATAAGTGTTTCGTTGTATGGCAATGTGAAACTTGTATGCAGAAAGTACATATATTGAGAAGCTTCAATCAAACAGTGTATGTTTCTAGGCTTTTTAAAAACTTATCTTCCATCTGCCCCACAAAGATTTCAAATTTTAAATATAATACGAAATCTTGATCAAATATGTTGGTTTTCGGGTCATGGATCAGATCCAGGTCTACCCGTAGCGAGTGCCCAAAAGCTGGATTAAATAAACAATGGGTCAGTTTATTTCAGTTTATGAATATTTTGATACATTGTTATCTCAAATGCCTTGGGATAGACAGTGGAAACCATCGATGTAAACAGTCTTGTGGATCAAAAACTATCAAGGATATGATCGAGTGACAACTAAAGTATGATTCCATTGTCTTGTAATCTTTTAAAGAACAGCAATGTACTCGTTCCTGTAGATACGTTCACCGAATCAGGAACATAATAAGAAGCTAAATATGCGTAAGAGATGTTAGAAGTAACTTTTTATGAGAATTTAAATCGTATACGTTAAGTAACTCCTAAACACATAAGTTTACACCATCATTAAACTAACTAGTCTTTTACATTGAGTAAGGTCGAGAAATTCACAACTTTCATTTGGCAATTTCTGCATCTTGGATGCCCAAAACATAAATTTGCGATTTTATCAGTTTGTTGGATGGAGAACTTATGAAATACTTCAAAGAAGATACAAATTTTTTGAATAAGCGGAATTATTTCACTTATGTTACTCGACTATTCAAATTTATAACTTCTTTACTTCTTCTAGCTTCTTTCTTAGAACCCTCCCATGCGGAACTTGAGAATTCTGTTGGGATGGCCATAATGTATTTACTTGATTTGAAAGTTAGATACACATAATAAACACGTCTTAAGTTGGATATATACTAATCTAGATACATTTCCACACATTTCTCCCATTATAAAATGGAATATTAATACACCGACTCAAATGAACAAAAATAAAGTACATTATACGAAATGTAGAACCCGGAAAAAAATAGGAATTTTAAAACTTGGAAGTGAGTAATGAAGTGTAATCTAGTAGAATACAATTAAGAGAACCGATGAAAGGAATGAGTGTTAATCCATGGAATTAGGAATTCCATTATCCTAATCACTGATCTGAAGTTGGGATTCACGTTCATTGTTTTCCAGACAAAACACTCAAATCGATCAGGTATGAAACCAATCACTAAGTTTTCGAGATTTAGGGAATCATCTTGAGCTTGGAGTATGAATTATTTATTATTTAGAAATTGAATAATTTTTTGTTTTTATTTCTTAACTTTTTTCGTAGGTGTTCTTATAGTCAACCACCAGAGATAGTAAAACATACTCGCTCTCTTTGTCCCATAGAGGGGACGTTTGTTTCACCGAGGGCCCGTTTGGTTCGTAGAATATTTTCTGATGGAATGGAATCTGCAAAATCCAGATGAATTGAAATCAAAGGAATGTCAGTTTGTTGCCCGTTTGGTTGTCAGAAACCTGAAACTGAATTCAACTCAATTAGGGGGTTATTTTCTGTTTGGTTTGTAATTTTTTCAAAAGAATTGGAATGTAATTATGTAAAATGACCAAAATACCCTTATTATTATTTTTGTTAGAATTTATTTTTTATTTTTAAAATATCAATAACTGTCTATGTATTAAATATTTCACATAAAATAAAATATTTAAAACAAAATACACTTGATAAACCAAAAGAGGACTTTGAATAACTTCAAAATCTAAAGAGTATTTGAAGGTAGCAGTAGCTACGTAGTACATAATTACCAAATTCCAAAATACATACAAAAAAAAGCATCTTGATTAATAGTTTCAAGATAATACAACCAAGTCAAATATCTCGATATTCATATCGTTTCTTCCAGCATAAGCATCACAAAACTTTCTCGCTCTTCTCCTTCCAAATTCCAAAAGTTTAGCACAGCTTCCGGCTCACGCATTATCTTTCGACTAGCTTTGAACTTATCCATTCGTGACATAGAAGGTATTTTTGCAATTTCAGTACTCACCATCGAGGTTTTATTTTGTAAATCCACTTCGGCTTTTAAGGATTGATTCAAAGTGGATGATGCTTCCCGGAGCTCTTTTCCAAGTAAAGCAGCTGCACTATTGATTCCTTCAACAATAGGATCAAACCGACTTTTCCTTTTTCTAGTACGTGCACTTGAACATTCCTCACTTCGCACATTTGAAGCGGTATTTTCAGTATGGCTTTGATCCATTGGTTCTTCGAAGGTGTCTTCCTGTGATTCTTCTATTTCTGCATCATGTTCCATCTCCACAAAATCTCTAACCCGATCACCTTGAGCTCTATCTTTCCCAAAAGCGATGCAAAGATCTTCAAAATGGGGGAATGGTTTGTTTCTCCATTTTTCCGCCCCTTTGTGTACCTATAAAAAAAACAGCTTAAAAACAACTTATAAAACAGTAAAAAACAGCTTAAAAACAGCTTAAAAACAGAAGAAAAAACAGCTTAAAAAAAGGAAAAAACAGTTAAAAAAACAGCTTAAAAACAGTAAAAAACCAGCCTAAAAACAGCTTAAAAACAGTAAAAAAAAAACAGCTTAACAAACAGCTTAAAAACAGCCTAAAAACAGTTATAAAGAGTAAAAAATAGTAACAAAAACAGCTTAAAAAACAGCTTAAAAACAGTTTAAAAAACAGCTTAAAAACAGTACAAAAATAGCCTAAAAACAGTTATAAAGTGTAAAAAACAGTAACAAAACACAGCTTAAAAAACAGCTTATAAAACAGTAAAAAAACAGTGAATAACATTACCGTTATGTAAGACTCCCATACTGCCGGTTCGGTAACTGTTCCACATTTGTTGAGAGTGTCGTAACCAAAGCCACTTCTATGTACTTAGTTTCACACAAGTATTTACCTTAATCTAAAGCAAGAAAATAAAAATAATAAACACAGAGGAGTTAAGAAGGAAAAAAAATTAAGAATAAAAAAATAATAATTTAACAATTACATATCACATAAAGTAATAAACCATGAAAACAAACATCAATTGAAAAAAAACAAGGTGATAACAGATCTACAGGAAAAAGGGTCAAAATCGAAATCGAAAAAGATAATATATAATTTGAGAGAAAGATTAAGCATAAAATCAACATTTTTAAGCATAAAGAAGACGATAATTTACCTGGAGAGACGAAAATTCGTTTTTATTACTTCTATGGCCAAAGACGAAGAAGAAGAGAGATGGAGACATGATGATAAAAGGGGGCGTTCTTTTTGTTTTTAGGGTTAACAGAGGGTAATATGGTCATTTATAGATTCAAGTGTTAAGATGAATTAAATTCAGTCACTCCCCACCAAAGAATGTAATTATGTTACATAAAGGAAAGAGTAAATTACATAGATCGTCCCTAAGGTTTATATGAAATTACGGTTATTGTCCCTAAGTTTAAAAAGTTGCATGGTATGTCCCAAAGTTTGGAGTAATTACGGATTTCGTCCCTATTTTTGACGTCCGTCTATTTCACCGTTAAGGTTCCCTCACGTGTTAAACACGTGAGGGGTATCTTGGTCTTTTTGCCTTTATTCTGTATAGAGTTCATCTTCTCCAGAAATAATGCATTCCAAAATCCCAAAATTATACCACCACCAAAAACACCAAAAAGAAATCAAAAACCCAAAATTAAATCACAAAATATACTTTATTCAGGTTAAACCAAACTCAATTTAAACGAAATCAAACAACAATTCCTTCGACACCATGGAAAATCAAAACCCTTTTCACAACTAGATCGAAACTCAAAATATTTGAAACCCCCAATTTAATTTTGAAACAACCAGAAAGTGAAACAACCCCGCTTGGGTTTATATGATATGATGAAACCCTCTGATTGTGAACCACCAGAAAGTGAAACAACAACAACAACAACAGATCTCAACGCTCAGAATGGTGAAGGCACTTTTCTGTTTACTTCAAGCTCAGCGCCGTATGATCGTTACGATAATGGAGACTGCTCTGAGGTTTTGCATCTACCTTAAATCTTCTAAACGATCTTCTTTTTTCCCGTTATTCTGTTTTATTTAGTTTTAAACGATTTTCTTCTCTAATGGGGGGGGGGGGGGGGGGTAACAGGACAGTCCAGTGGTACCGATTGGGAAGAGTCCCAGAACAGATGTTCTTTTAAAGGCGGAGAAGAATGTTCTGGACGCTGGTGGCTGTGTCGTTAGGTGATGGTGGTGGCTCCGGCGACCGATTAGGTGATGGTGGTGACTCCGGCGACCGATTAGGTGATGGTGGTGGCTCCGGCGACTGGTTCGGCTGTTGAAGGAATGAAGTTATTGTTGAAGGAATGGTTATTGAAGGAATGGTTATTAAAGGAATGAAGTTATTGTTTAATAGAGTTTATTTGATTTTGGGGGAGAAGACTGTAAAATGACTAAAATACCCCTCACGTGTTTAACACGTGAGGGAACCCTAACGGTGAAATAGACGGACGTCTAAAATAGGGACGAAATCCGTAATTACTCCAAACTTTGGGACATACCATGCAACTTTTTAAACTTAGGGACAATAACCGTAATTTCATATAAACCTTAGGGACGATCTATGTAATTTACTCTAAAGGAAAATAAAGATTCCATGAAATTCAATTCCATAAAATTTTACAACCAAACATGATATGGAATAGGAATTCAATTCAAATTCCTTCAGAATCTGCCAAACAAACACCCCCTGAAGGAATCCGGTGGAATTGAAATTGAATTCAAGTTCAAAAACATGTTTGGTTGTTAAAATTGAGAGAATTGAATTCCGTTTGAATCTAAATTTTCGAATTTACATTTCTTAGGGATAGGAAAAAGAATTTAATTTCGTTCACTCTTAAATCTTTAAATGACAATGATACCCCTCTTTTTGATCAAAAACGCTTTCTTTTGTACTTACTATCGTTGTTTTTTTTTTTTTTTTTTCTTTGCTTAATTTCGCATTTTTTTTTGTCAAAAATTGTACATGGTAGAAGGTGTTGTGTTATTGCTCACAAATCTGATGTGTTTTTTCCGTTTTGAGTTGTATTTGGGTGTGAAATGTTATAATATTAGTTAAATACTTGAAAAATGTTGCTTTGTTATCTTAAAAAAGATGAAAACTGATTTTATAATATGAGAAAACAATTATAATGAAAAACAATAAAGGTATTTTAGTCATTTTATATAAGTACATTTCTATTCCCTTGTCAAAATTACAAACCATATAGAAATAAACAAAAAAGTTTAATTGAATTCCATTTCATTTTCTGACAACCAAACGAACAACAAAATTACATTCATTTTATTTCAGTTCCATTGGATTCTACATATTCTATTTCATCAGAAAATATTCCGTGAACCAAACGGACAATAGTTTTGACTTTTCAAGTCTTTCTTATTCATCTTTAACCTTAAATATTTATCTTTATATTATATAATACGTGATACAAAATATAAATAAATTGGAATTTTAATGTATTTTCAGTGATATAATTTTTATCAAGTATTATATAACACAAATAAATATATTTAAGGTCAAATTACAAAAATTAGACTTTAATAATCAAAGCACGAACAATAATTATGGGTCAGAGACAGTGATTTTTAATAAGTCAATATATAAACTCATAATCCGGTAAAAAGCCTAAAACGAATATTTGTGTCTTTCAAAATAACCGTTCATACATATAAACAAATCTTAACTATATTATAAAGAATTTCCCTCAAACTCTTAAACTCTTAAAATTTAAGTAATTGAAATTACTAATCTACCCCTATTATACTTTTCACAAAATTTATCATTTAAAACAATTTACAATTAGTGATATTTCCTTAATTACAACAATAACTAATAAATAATAATAATTATCTTTATCTTCATCTTTATTAATATATAAAATATTTTCACTTTTTATTAAAATTTTAAATTTTCAAATAAAGTATAATTAGTAATATATCCCTTGATGAATATAACATATAAACTAATCTTAATTTCCTTTAATTAATTCGATTACTAATTTCATAAAAAATAATGCACCCATATAAAATAAAGGCAATTCAAATTAATTAATATAAATTTTGTATTCATGTAACCATTATTTTTTAACTTTAAACGTTATTTGATTGAGTAAATTTTCAAATATTTGATTTATAATCTAAATTTTATAAAGTTAGCTGACAGTGTTGTGGTTCGTGTTGCTCTATAATTCTAGGAAGATGGTTATCATCAAAAGTTTATATATTCTTCTATTGGTCACCGATAAGTCTTAATACCAATAAGTTGAGTAGTATTACATTTGATACTTCTAAGGTTAATAAACCTTGTTACCATATTGATTATCCTTCATTACAACATTCGAAAGTATGTTTTACCATATTGAATTCATGGAAACAGACTGAATTTGAATGTCTTGAATGAAAATATTTTTTTCGGGTTGAAAACCAGAACGATAAACGATTAGAAAGCGTAGTGTCTGAATGGATTTTTAATTGTTGTTGCATCGTTGAAAAAAAATTAGTTTTTGTTTATGGAAACATGGGTTTATACGGGAATACTATTCAAGAAATATATTTAATTTTCTTTTTGACCGAACGTGAAATTATTAGTCGTCACTATTAAAAAACAAAATGACCTGAAAATTAGACTTTTGTTATGTTCGCAAATGAGCTTAATCTTCAAATGATTCGAATTACCCCAATGGGTTGAATGATCCGAACGGAAAATATTTTGCGAGGTTATTTGTTTCACGAAATCTATAAAAAATTGAGTGAATTTGAATTTAATTCCTTTTCCATAACATGTTTATTTGAAGTTTATGACGGAATTTAAATCCGTTGGAATTCAAATTTTTCTTTACTTACAAATTTGAGATTCCTTAGGGTAGTTGAGAAGAATTGAGAAAATCGATCATATGATATAATAATTATTATCGCTGAATGGTCGAACCATAAATTGTTACCCCAACATTCTTTTTATATTGTACGAAGGGGCCGAACTTTAAACTATTACACTACACATATATGTAACGAGACAAATGATAAATTACCATAAATCATATCACCACGTAAATTGTTGAATATGAATTTTTTCATCCGTTGCATCGCGCGGGTACCATACTATGTTTCTTAAACTATATCTCCACCCTTGAACTCTATTTTTAGTGTACATAATAATTTAATCGTGTTCCAAGTGAAAAACTCATAGTCCGTAAACAAGCTAAAACAAACGTACCCATGTGCACTAATATAAAGATAAACCAAATGGCCTTTGACGTAGCGATATTTGTGAAGGGAAACGTTTGTCTTCCTCTATAGGTTAAGGTTAAGAATTTGAGTCTCGCTAGACAAAATACAATTATGTGTAATATATTGTTTTTACTAAAAATAAAATAAAATAAGTAGATAAAATAAATAGATAAGTATATAAAAATGAAATCCTACACACACTCTTATTTTCTACCATAAATTTGTTTTAAGAATCATATACTATACAACGTATGTTTTAACGTGAGAATGTGAGTGTATCTTCTTTAAGATCAAAGATTCAAGTCTAGTTCGAGAGAAAATATAAACACTAAACGTGTGTTTAATTACTTTTCTTAAAAGTAAATACCATACATTTCAATACAAAAAACTTTAAGTTGCTCACTGTTTTTAAACCCTTTTTATAAACCGTCGATTGCAAATGCTTTGCATATAATGGTTCTGATAAAAATAAATAAATATATATTATTTAAAATGAAATTGACATAAAAGCGTAACTTTATGTAAAATTAACATTTGTCTTTATTATAACCGTTTTTAACGAAATGAAATTGACATAAAAACATAACTTTATGTAAAATTAACATTTGCCTTTATTATAACCGTTTTTAACGAGCTTTAGAGAGTTTAATGGGTCAATAAGAGACTTATGATATTGACGTGTTTGGGAATGTTTAACCTACGAATAGCGCACTCACATGGAACTCCCAACAATCTTGTCGGGATCTTCAATTTAAAATAAAATAAAAATCGGACATACATCCTAACAAGTGGTAGGAATTATTAAAATAATGTGAAAATAAACACTTGTCTTATACGATATCATAATTCTAGCATTCTTAGATAAATATTTTATCGAAGAAAATACTAAACGTAGTTCATAGGGTATGGATAACGACCGCAGTATGTATATACATTATAAAATATTTGGGTATAAAATGTTGAAATTTAAACATGATAAAATTACTAAACTACATTTTTAACTAAATATTTATTAAAAAATTACAAATATAACTCCATAACACTCATACCATATATATACTTGAAATTTTGAAAAAATTAATTTTTTTTTACTATAAACTTAAAACAATCAATTTTTAATGTATAAAATTTCAAATAAATAAAGTTAATCTTTAAAATTTCTAACTAATTGAATGTTAATAAACCGAAAATCTTCATAGTTCTTATATTATTTGTAACAAAATATGTACCTTCAATTTATATATTTATTATCGTCGCCGCATCGCGTCGGTATCATACTAGTATATTATCAAGCAAGTCGGGTGGTAGTTTTTTGACAATTTTTAGACCGTTTTTAAAGGTAAATTTCCAATGGTCGTAGAAAAACTATTTTATGCATAAAAATTACCTCTAAACGTGGTCTATGATTATCCGATTTCATATTTTGAATAGAGTTAATTACATGGGTCGTCCCTATGGTTTGCACCATTTTCACCGGTCATCCCTATAATTTTTTTATTTCACCACTCGTCCCTAAGTTTGAAATTTGTTGCTTCGCAAGTCCCTATTTTGGATGTGCCGTTAAAACAGCCGTTAAGTCATCTCACGTGGATAACACGTGAGGGTATTTTCGTCATTTTACCTTTCTCTTCCATTAAAACCCATATTCAATCAAAATAAAAAACACAATCAAAATCCAAATTATTCAATCATAAATTAAACAAAGCACAATTAAAACCCAAATATCAAATCAAAATTAAGATGTGCTTCTTTGCTTCAACCTAAGAAAGAAGAAGATTTACAATAGGAAGCGAAAGAGAAAATAAAGTATAATAAGACATTAAATAGAAAAGTGAGATGTAAGTTACAGATTTGCGAATGATTGCCATCTGGACTGGATTATTCTTGACACGAGCTAAAGCTTCTTGTTCACGTTGCTTAATCATAAGCAAAGGATCAGAACAGGGGCGAGTTTAAATAGGCCCGGGCAGGTCCGAGGACCTACCTAAATTTCAAAAATCATATAGAAACGATGTCGTAAATTTTAGTAAAATTCGAAAAAATCCAAAAGGACCTAGGTAAAATGTTTGTTTTACAATTTTTAACCAAATAGTAACCCGGGTTCAAACCTTGTTAACCTCATTTTAATTTTTGAGACTCACAACACTTTAACCCTTTCATATTAACATATTTTAGTAATAAGAAACCCCCTACTCCCGCCCAATTTTTTTTTGTCGCCCCTCCGCTAAAAATTAAAATCCCCTGCGCTGCTGCCGCCTGCCGCCTATGCTGCCGCCCAAATCGACACCCCCTGCTGCCGCCCAAATCGACACCCACCGGCGCTGCTGCTGAGGACCTGAGGTGAGGTCTTTTTTCTGCTTTGCAATTGATAATCAATTGATTTCTGTTTCTGTTTTGCAATTGATTTCGTCGCCCTAATTGCAATTGATTTCTGTTTTGCAATTGATTTGTGTTTCTGTTTTGCGTTCTGCCCTAGTCGCCGTCCAAACCCACTGTTCCGTTTCTGTTTCTGTTTCTGTTTTAGTGTTTTGCAATTGTTCAATGTTTTATACTTGTTCTTTGTTTATTTATTGCAGGAATCATAATCAATAATGTCCCTATTTAAGTTTTATAAGAAGATTGAAGTACAAACAGTAGAAGATGATAATGGCAATCAACATAAGCATAAGAAAGTGGATTTAAGCTCACTCCCCGTTGATCCGGCTGAACGACCACGTGAGTCTTTCAAAGCCTTTGATTTGGATAAACTAAAGGAAATGGCTTCATTTTATCAGGAAGAGTTTCCAACAGAATACGATCTTCAAGTTCTTGAGGTGGAGCTTAAAAATTACGTTAGGGACGTACGTGAAGATGAACGATTTAATCAGTTGGATAGCATTGGAGAACTTGCCAAGAAGATGGTCGAAAAACAGAAGCATATAATCTTTCCTAAGGTGTATCTTCTCTTGAAACTTGCATTGATCTTACCCGTTGCAACATCAACTGCGGAACGCGCTTTTTCAGCAATGAAGTTGGTAAAGACTGATGTACGCAACAAAATGGGCGATAACTTTTTGAGTGATACTTTAGTGTCGTATATTGAAAAAGGCGTTTTAGAAGGTATTAGTAACGAAGAAATTGTGAAAATATATCAAGATATTAGACCTCGTAAGGTGCAATTGTAGGAACTTGTAATTTTGTTTTGCTTTTGTCGGGTACAATTGTAAGAACTATAATTTCTTTTGCTTATATGACCCATTGACCCAATCCGCTAATAGTTTTTTTTTTTATTCATAATTATCGGTTCAATTAAATAGGGACCTACGTGCGCATTTGAGTTCTAGACTCGCCACTGGATCAGAATGCAGTTTCCTCCAAGCATCATTAGCGGACTGAGGTTTATCTTCAAATAAAGCCCCTGGTGTAGACAACTGTAATGATATAAAACATAAAATGTATCTGAAAACATGTAATTATGTATAACCAAGACATATATACCTTGTTAGAAGTAGAAGAGGGTTCAGGTTCGGGTTTGGAGGAAGGAACAGATGAAGAATCAAGAGATTTAAATTCGGTATCAGAATTTCCTTTAGATAATCCAGAATCGTATAGAAAATCCAATCTTTCTTGCTTCCTGCAATAATCGATTAAGAATTAAACAAAAAAAACCTAATGAATGAATTGAATAAACATACGGTACTAAGCCGGCCTGTTCCTGAAGACGAAATTCAGATTTCTCTCTTTCTTCTCGGATTTGTTTACGGAGTTCCTCAACCTTTTTCTGTTCGGCATCGTGTTTCTGTTCGGCTTTCCAAACGTTTTCTATATTTTTTTCAAAATATAATTCGGGGGAATTGAAAAAAAAGGGAGTGAATCTGGGTTTTAATTGTAATTGAATCTTAATTTTGATTTGATATTTGGGTTTTGATTGTGTTTTGTTTAATTTAGGATCGAATGATTTGGATTTTGATTGTGTTTTTTGTTACTGTGTTTTTTATTTTGATTGAATCTGGGTTTTAATGGAAGAGAAAGGTAAAATGACGAAAATACCCTCACGTGTTATCCACGTGAGATGACTTAACGGCTGTTTTAACGGCACATCCAAAATAGGGACTTGCGAAGCAACAAATTTCAAACTTAGGGACAAGTGGTGTAATAAAAAAGTTATAGGAATGACTGGTGAAAATTGTGCAAACCATAGGGACGACCCATGTAATTAACTCTTTTGAATATATTACATTGAACCCTTCGTGCTGGTTACTCGATTAGGACACATACATCTTAGCAAAAGAAAATAGTTGCTCTAACAAGAATCCTTATTTGTTTACCTTTTTTATTTTAAACTTATTTGTTATTTGAATTCATACATATTTGGTAAGTCATATATGTGTTTTCTAGGGGTGAACAAGTGTATCGGGCTGAAATGATAACCGAATAACCAAACTGGTTATAATCAAACTGGTTCGGGAGATACATTGGGTTCGATTGTTAGTTCTAAAGATTTTCATAACTAGAGCCTAAGTTTCGTCAGATATGAAACCTCAACATTGTATCAGAAACCAGCTAGGCCAAGGCTTATCCATGAAAAAGAATGACATGTCCTAAGCAGACCCGAAACTACATAATATTATATTCTCAAAGATGCATTAGTTTGAACCGGAGATGCAACAAATCTATCCTCAACATACTTTGCAGTTTCATATCATACAGCACTTAAGCAGAAGTTTAAAAAAAACTTATAAATGCGAGAACAACTTGAAATGATTTTATTTACCGACCATTCACAAGTGTAATGGTCATTGCAGCGGTTGAAAATGCTCTATGATTGCTTGATGACATATCGTCTGTTGGGACATGTTCGGTGTAGAAAAAACCAGGTTGTTTTGGTTGGGGTAATTCACCATCGCTACTTAGCATTACCACAACAGATGACATGCTTGGTCTATCTTCAGGGTTTCGTTGAACGCATAATAAAGCAAGTTCTATTGATCTTTGTAATTCGTATAAATGGTTTGAGTCGCTTAAAGTTAAACTTGGGTCAATTATCTCCGTTGACATGCCTTCTTGATAAAGTATCCATGCCTAAACAAAAAAAAAAATTAATTTTTATAACCGTTTTGAGTAACGAGTCGTAGGTCATGAGATACTTACATGTCCAAGAAGGTTATGATGGTGGTCTTGGTGCAGGAAGCCTCGGTTTTTCTTTCCACTCAGGATTTCCAACACCATAACACCAAAGCTAAATACATCTGATTTTACTGAGAAAACCCCGTCCACCGCGTATTCCGGGGACATGTACCCGCTGCAAGATGAGAAAAAAAAATGTAATAAATAACTAACAGAAAGAGCATAGGAGGTTTGTATTGTTAAAGCCAACAACCTAATAACTCGCTTTAGTTAGAAAAAAAAACTAGAATATAATTAGAAATACGTATAGTTTCTGTATTCATACTAACAATTGATAAAATATTCACAAAACTGGGCGTAAAGTGTTTCAAGTCAACCCAAACCAACCACTTATACTAAAAAAGATTACGGATTTTGACCCAAACCTGTTTTGACCCATTACCCAACCCGCCCATTTTGCCACCTCTATTTGACTTAAAACAGAATTTAAAAGCAAAGAGTATGGAGATGCATACTAAGTTCCAACAACTTTCATTGTATTTGCTTGTGACTCGTTGCCTATAAAGCTTCTCGCCGTCCCAAAATCTGATATTTTTGGATTCATATCAAAATCCAACAAAATATTGCTTGCTTTGAGATCTCTATGGATAATCCTCAATCTTGAATCTTCGTGAAGATACTGCAGCCCCCGGGCAATTCCATTTATAATGTTGAAACGCTCGGGCCAACCAAGTAGTTTTTTTCGGCTTTCATCTGCATAAAATCAGAGCGAGATTTGTGTTCACATTTCCACTTCTACTAAATACATTGATCTGTAATTTGGTATATAGAAGAAAAAAACGAACCAAATATGAAGTAATCGAGGCTTTTATTAGGCAAATATTCATAGATTAACATCTTTTCATCTCCTTGAATGCAGCATCCAAGAAGCCTCACAAGATTTCTATGTTGAAGCTTTGATATGCAAATAACTTCGTTTTTGAATTCATCAAGTCCTTGATTTGACGTTTTTGAGAGCCGCTTCACAGCAACTTCTTTTCCGTCTGGAAGAACGCCCTGAGTATGGTATACATGTTCTAGTTATAACAAATAAGTAAATAACGGATTCATTCTTTATAAAAAGGACAAAGAGGTTGGGTTGACCCGTATTATTTAAACCCGTCACCCGACCTGCCCGTGTTCCCACATCTAGCTATGTAATACTAACCTTGTAAACTGGTCCATATCCACCTTCTCCAAGCTTATTGTTCAATGAAAAGTTATGTGTAGCTATAGCTATTTCAGATAAATTAAACAATGGCAGCTCGAGATCCTCCTTCTGGCTTTCGATGGTGTAAAGTTGGTCAGTTTCCTTTCCAGCATGTTCCTCTACAATAGTAAATAGTCAGGGATCAGAACGCATTTTGACATCGACCCTTGTTTGTTCTTTTGGAGCTAGGAGATGGTGACGTTGGGTAACGGGTCAAAAGGGTTCGGTTTAAAGCATGTCATTTTTAGTTTTAGACAAAAACGGTGGGATTGGTTTGAGATGAGAACACATATTGATAGTTTCCAAATATCCATGTAAAACGATTTAGCAAGAATTTGGCCGAGCTCCAACACTTTTGACCTGCTCCCCTTTTAGCTAAGCTCTTATCTGACCGGTTTGAGATAAACCACAACCGGAAAAGAGCCACTCATAATAAATGGGTTAAACTTACCTTCTCGCTTCAACGTGGAATTCTTCTTCCATTTTCTCCAAACAACAAACAACAGGCCCAGATTTGCTGATATCCCAACAGATAATGAAACTATCAATGGAATTATTTTGCGTTTCTTCTTACGAGAACCTGAAACAGATTATAGCATATTTAAACAATCGGGCTTAAGTTGATTCAACTTACTATATGAAAATCATACGAAAAAGGAAAGTGAAACGGATAAACGAAGAATCGTCTACAATGATAAGAAATAAGTTTCAAAAACGGATTAACTACCAAAAATACAAATGTACTAGTATAACTTTAGCCGTTTCGAAAAATATATTCACATTTTGACCCGATACCCAACGCACCCGACCTGCCCATTTTGGGATCTTAGAAGTTTGTCACTACTAAAATATATATAACAAAACGGATAAACAACCAACTGTAATATATATTCTTTTTACCTAAATCAGAGCGAGCTAGCCTGATATAGATCTCTGAAGCATATTCCTCTTCAATGTCAATCAAATCACCCGTCCAAAGCATACACCCGTTCCCTCCTTTTTTCAATATATTTGCATACGCCATACACGAACAATTTTTCAAACATAGCTTCTGACATTGCAATAGAGTCAAGTTTTTGTAAAACAACCCATACTGCGGGTCTGGCAATTTAACATTCGTGTACTTTATAAACCCATCAGTCTTGCAATCTAACGGTTTCCTCCTCACACAACCTTTTGACCAGTTTGCACCATTCCATTCAGTTTGATACTTGGGTACAAATTTATCCAAACACCCACATTTCGGGAAGCTATTAGTAGCACAGCTTCCATAAGCACCGCATACCATATCACAACCGTCGGCTGCAGGTTTAGAAAAGTAGAAAACCCAATTTTTGACTTGGTCTGACCACACCCAACGCTGCGCAACACCAGAGTGATTCATTGTCAACCGTGATATCATTGACGAGTTTATCATTTTGTAAATGTAAAACACTTCTTTATCATTGAAAACCATGTCGAAGTTATAAATAGCGTTTTGTGGTAAAACAGAAATCCCACCAAAATCAATACCATTCCATGGTTCACTTCGGTATTTAATAACTTCTCCTTTTTTCAAAACTTGATGTGGATAACCACGGAGATCACATCTGAATGTGAAATCTCCTGGAGACGGATCGTTTTCGTTTTTCCATGATGTTATATAATTCTCGTGTCCAGTCACTAAGTTTTTACCCATTTTCATGCCGGATATCAATGTATCACCAGGATAATCAAAACTTTGCCACAAGAAATTTACATTATCACTTTTATCTCTCACAACAAGATTCCCTGAATCTAAAAGTTGTGCGACTGGATTCTGTGAAGTTTTTGAAGTGTTAGAAGACCATATGATCGTGTTATCGTTCACAATGGTAAGAACCCCGGGATTCATTACCTTTAATACACCAGAATTGCCAGCAACTGGTGTTTCTCTATTGGCTACCCAAACTACGGTTTTTACCGGTATATTTTTGTACCATATACCAATATAACGATTTTTTGAATTTCCGGGGCTGAAGAATCCCATTTCAAAGAACCCACCTGCAGAAACTATTGTGTCCCCGTCTTTTAATGGAACAGCTGAAGTTATCGTGTCACTCCAACCATGCACAATTGGAATTGAGAGAAAAAGATATATGATAAATAAAAAGACCCGTTTGTCATCTGTTAATCCCATTTTCAAGAACTACAAACGCGGTTTAAATGAACTTTCGAATGTGTGTCAGAAACACCTTCTGCATAGGAAGCTGCATTTACAATACAAGAACAAGTCACGACTTGCGCAAACAAGCATTTTGCAAGTGGATCTTAAACGTGTAACGCAAATAAAAAAAACCCAACAAACACACAGCACAATTACCTGATTAGATGATGAGAAGCGGAAGCCGAGAAAGTTTCATACAATAACAGTTGTGAAACAAGTTGCCATGTTCTGTTGAACCAACATCGTTAATAGACAAGCATCAAGCTAATCATAAAAGGCAGATATAGGAGGGAAAAAAAGGTGTTTAGATGTATAGAAATAACAAACTAGTACGCGAAAAGTACATAAAAGGGAAAGCTCCAAACAAACCGTGCTTGTTTGTATACTTTTGGAAAATTTATGTTTTCTCGGCCTAAAAACATTGCAATATAACAAAATATTAGAAATCTTGAATAAAATATGTTGGTTTTCGGGTCATGGATAGGATCCAGGTTCGCACATAGGGAGACTCGAGTCACTTACTTTCTTGCAGATTATGACAGTCTATTTCAGTTGGATAACTGTCAACAAAAATGAGATACCTTGTACATTCCGAAAGAAAAGGAAATACTCATACTTTAGCGTAGAAAGGATTATGCATATGTTTGTGTAAATTAGTATACGTAACTTGAAAGTTTGTATGAACATGTTCCAAAAGTGAGCTAAAACTTGAGTTTTTTTTTGCAAAATCGCGTAGATTAGAACTATAGTTACACATATTTTCAATTTGCGGTTTATTTTTGATTAAACTCATAGTATTCGAATCAATAAAATCATTTTTCGCCGGAACAAAAAAAAAGAAAAAAATGGAGTAATTAGAAGCGAAACCAAGATTTCATATTGGAAGGGTATTACGGGGGTATTAATGCAGTATTGTTAAAAATTTATATATAAATTAGTCGCGTTAGAGGGCCCGAGCACCTTTTATGCCCTCTTTGTCTCCACCAACGACAGTAATATATAACTGAAGAACTAAAAAGCAAAAACATTTAAACATTTAAGCGTAACGAGGAATATAACTCGAATCGGTCTTGATGCAATGCTTGGTCCATGGAAATGGGACCGAATTCCATCTTCCTAAACTTTGATCTGGAATAGGGATTCACGTTCCATGCAAAACCCTGAAATCGATGGTTTAATAATATCATGTATCATAACTTCTTGGAGGGAATTATATTTAACTAAATTTTATATTCAAAATACAATATTTTACACCGTTTTCTATTTTTGGATAATTTTAAAGAGGGTATTCTTGTTTTTTGCAACGAAAGAAGAAACCTATAAACTTTTTAAGTAGATTTTTCGGGTTTGTTTAAGTTATATTTTTAGAACATCCGGAGTTTTGAAAGTTAATGGTAATTATAACTGACGAAAAACGGTTATCAGAAGTGTTACATATGGTTTGTCACTAGTTGAAAAACCTACTCACTAAAAGAATACAAGCCGAGTGAAATCAACATGTGATAACCTCCTGATATGAATCAACTTGTGCACTCGTTTAACACCGAGAAGTTGATAAAATCAGTTTCTCGACATTTTTTACCTTCGCCAAGACCTGGTAAGAGTGGACAATTTTATATAGTAAATCATTTTAAGGACAACTTAACGACCTGTTGAGGTTGTATGGATCTTATAGTCAACGTTATATCAGAAAACCTAGCGGAAATAGGCTAATGATTATCTAGCGAATATGAAACCTTCGGAAACGGAATCTAACCAACGATTGTTGATATGATCGGACCTAAGAAAGACTATTCGGATGATTGTTTATATGTTATAAACGATTTGGAATACCAGAAAACACACAAGCAGCAATTCGGCACGAATGAATGAAAAAAACCTAAAAACCTTCCGCAATGCTGAACCCTAAGCTGATATATATAGGCCCAGCATTTCATTCGTACGGATGTAATCCTATCCGTACGAACGAGCTCTTATTCGTGCGAACCATCTTTCGTTCGTACGAATGAACCATATCAATAAACAAACTGTTTAACTTTCTCATTCGTGCGAACGTAACCTTCATTCGCACGAATATCATCCTGATCCGTGCGAACGAGTTTGAATATCATTTTAAACATCACAAAACACATATTTGATTAATTCAAACAACAATTAATCAAACATTCGATATCGATATTCAACTACACAATATAAAGACTGATATAAAACGTTAATGTACATACGAATCTAGTAACTACATAAATGCACCTACAAACTCCCCCTAGGAACTAGATTCTATGTCGTCAGTCTTCAAAAATATCTGCTGCTTCCCAAAACACTTCTTTGATCTGCCCTCTTATGCATGAATCTTGTGAATAAAACATACACGTACAACCTTGTTGAAACGCGACGCTTGATCCATATCTTTGACGTCGCAGAATATAGGTTGCAGATACAAAGCGTAGATATCATCATCTGTTAGATTTCTAATCCACATCGGATCAAAAATTCGCACAACTTCCCAAACACCTCTGTGCTCTAACACGATTACAGCTTCAGTGGTTCTATAATCGTAATACCACCACTTGAATTTTCTCCAAAATCCGGTCTTCATCTCGCGAAGTGGAATCTTTTCCATCACCTTTGGCGCTTGATACGTGACATGCTTCACATATTTTCCCGTTCTCCGATCTTTGGATCTTGTAATCTTCGGATACTGAGGCCTGAGTAGCTTCCACTTATTTCTGAATTCAAATCTGAGCGTTTTCTCCAACCATCTTGCTCTATCATCTTTTTCACTGTATAGTAATTTAAGACGTGCCAGTTGCATCATATCAAAATATGGCAACGTCTTCAAATCATGAACTCGGTTGAAGTAGTCTATTCCTCGTTCTCTTTTCACAGCATAGACATTTAGATCCTCCAAGTACGCCCAACTGATTATTGGACCTTCAGTCTTTGCTCCCTTTAACGAGTAACATTTTGTATAAGCAGGTTGAGCATCTTGACGAGGTGGACGTATACAATCTTTCACTGCTTGACGCCATTGAGCTTTCTTAGCATCCAATTCTTCTTGATCTAACGTCGCTTGGCTAGCTGCTGGATTGTTGTTTAATTTCCGAGTAAGATCTTCATCGTCTACATCAAAAACCGCATCGTCTCGAAAATCATTAGCCTGATAGATAGGTTCAGTTGAATCAGCATTATGCTCGAACTCTATCTCTTCATCATCAGCATCAGAATCGGGAGAATTTAAGTCAGAAACAGATGCATATTCGTCAGATGTAACATCTTCAGGATTCATCGCGATTAATTCTGCAATCTGTTCTTTAGATAAGCTGTGCATTATTTCTCCCTCTTCTAGATCGGGATCAATGCTGAACTGTATTACCCCCTGCATATCCAAAATGTGAGTTAAATTGGACTTTTTAAATGAGATGGGAGTAATGTCGTACTGGGATTCACTCTGTTGTTCTTTACCAGCTCCCCCAGACTCTGTGCGTTCGCTATCTGCACCAGCCGGTTCAGTAGATGCATCGGCTTGTGCTTTGAGTCGGTAAATTCCATCCTCACCAGCTTCCATAGAATCTTGAATTGTACTAGTGGCCGCCTCCAAATAGTCGATCTTATCTTTATAAGTTTCCAATTGCATCTTCTGATCTTCAATCAGCTTCTTTTGACCCTCAAGCAGCAGATGTTGATCAGCAATCTTCTGAGACATTTCAATTCTCTCAGCTTCCCCTTTAGCCATCATCTCGATCATTTTCTTCATCTCTTCATCCTGTGTCTTCTGCTTCATCAGAACCTCCAATAGCAAGGAGTTCACAGTCTGGAGTTGAACAGACTCAGATATCGGCCCCGACGACGATCCACCAGCAGTTGGTGTTATCGTTGTGGCAGGTGTCATGATTGGAATGCTTTGCTGTGGCTGAGAGATCACAGGAGGAGGAACTGGAGTGGTTGTGCTGGCAGTAATATCAGTGAGTCTCACATGCTTGAAACGTTTAGTGATTCTCCCTTTGACTATATCCCTCATTGATTCTGCTGTTTTCCGTTTCGGGACTGAAGGAGTTGCCTCAGCACTTACACTAACATCATCTTCATCTACTAACTCAAACCGAGCAGATGATGCACCAGTAGTGGGAGAGTTAGCAGATATCACTTCCTCGTCAGAATCAGGTTGAAGAGGCACAACAAGATCCTCTTTCTCTGAATCACTATCATCATTTCTCCACTTCCTTTTCTTCGGACAGACGTACTCAAGATTTGCGAGATGTCCAATCAGCTTTCTCTCCTGAGGTGTCGGCTTGCCCTTGTAGACAAGCATGCGTCCCATAGTGTTGTCACTCATAACATCTAGCTTGACTACATCTTCTTCAGTCTTCTGTAAGCCAGGAATCTTCGCATCGATGATCATTTGCACGAATCTAGCATACATCAAGTACTTATGCTTGCTCTTGAGTTCTACGTTCTCTATCATAAACTGCAAGACCATTGCCGAGAAGTTGAATGGAGCGTTCAGTGCCAGTGCGACAAATGCACTTTGAAGAGTCTCTCGCATCTGGTCATGTCCTGCCTTTCTGGGACCCAAGCAATGCTGTATTACATGACATAGATACTTGTATTGCACACTGAAACCGGACTTTGTGATCACCCCCTTTTTGATATCACCATCATAATGCATTCTCAATAATGCCCCTCTGACCTTGTACACATCCAGATTGGTTGGCATTCTCGCTTCATCCCCGAATCCAACGACTTCTCTGATGACTTGCTCGTCAACCATAATGTCATTCCCGAGCACTTTACTATGTATCTGAACCTTGCCGTCTTGACGAACCACCTTGGCATGGTTCCAGAAATCTGAGATGTGAGTCAAGTAAGGAACTTGCTCAGTAGAAATCGCCTTGAAGATTCTTGAACGCTTCAAGAATTGAATTATCCCAGCAAACTTCGCGGAATGAGATGTTGTTTCGTCGAGAAAAGCGCACATGTTGTTCTTTGGACCAATGACTAGACCAGTGCTTTGAGATGACGAAGATTCAGCCATTTTCCTGTAAACAGAAACATAAACATCGAGAAACAAAACAGTTAGAATTAAAATTCAAACGTTTTAAATATTTCTGTTCTGGCCCATCCGTACGAATGAAGAATTTCATTCGTACGAATCAGTGTGTAACCGTACGAATGAGGAAATCGAAACTAACGGATAACATTTTTCACGTTCGTACGAATGATTCAACCATTCGCACGACTGAGAATCCCATTCGCACGAATGAAATCACATTCGTACGAATGGAGTTCATCGTATCAGTTTGAAATCCAAAATCCCAGATTTTTAAATAATCAGTTTTAGTTCACAAGGATTGTATCAATATGTTCGCAATTATCCGATTTATAAAACCACTAAGCAAATTTACCATTTCAAACACAAATCAATGATCGATTGATTCAAGTCTTTTTGAAACCTAAAATCAACGATTAAACCCTAAATAAGTGGTTATACCTTAAGTGTCTTAGATGGTTGGATTCGTAATCGAAATTTGCACAATAAAACTGGAATCAAAAACTCTTTGCAACACTTTTAAAATTTTCGAAATTCTATCTAACTCTTTCGGACGAATGAGTAAGTTGTGGTGAACAGGTCAGACGAATACAAACCATATATATACTCACTTTCCATTCGTACGAACATACAAGATATCCGCACGAATGAGTCTTGGTCCGTGCGAACTACCAACAGATCTATAAATTTTGAATCACCTTTGGTTCGTACGAAGGAGAACTCATTCGTACGAATGAGATGCTCTCCGCACGGATGTGATATGACTAACCATTTGTTACCTTTCCTTTGATTCGTGCGTATGAGTTATTGATTCGTACGAATGTGATTGATTCGCACGAATGAGCTGTCGAATTCACAAACTTAAACTTTCACTTTTCTTCAAAATCAACACCAATTAAACGTTAGGCACATAAAAATCATCAATTTCAGAAAGAATAAACGTTTAATGCAATTCCGATATCAAAAACCAAACACTTTATCAACAATCAAGACTTTACGAATTAATCTCGGTTTCACCTTTAGATCTCAAGTCACGACAAGTAACCGTAAAACTAACAAAATAAAATAAAAGGAAACTAATACTAAAAATTAAAATCTTTTTGTATTTTTCTGCTTTGATAAATCAAAGGAAATTTTAACTATAACAAACTACTAAAATAACAATTAAATAAACTGAAATCTTCACATTCTTTTTGCGTTTTTCGAATAAGGGATCAGACTGATACAGAAACATAGCATTGTCATTCAAATTTCGTAGTAACTATTAACATATCAGTTTACGATTATTGGTATATTTGTCCTCTTAAACTTAAACAAACATTCACTTGACAGTTTTTATTTCAAAGTGGTTATCTCGCTAAGATCTCCCAATATTTTGAACATAGAAAACAACACACAATTTGAATTTTAAAAGTCATCAAAATTGTATCATAATTAGAATTGCAAGTATGTTTGTGTATTTGTCCTCTTAACTTTTCAGCTTTTTCAATTCTATTTTCCTAAACACCAGATGTAATATCATAATATTTATTTCGTATGTCAGTATTACATCAACTACACATGCAATAAGGGCCAGTGATTCTTGATCATTGAAACAATACATCACTCAGAGATAAGCGCTTCTTCAACCTTTATTTGGAATAGCCGAGTTATGATCATTCTTTCGACCTTATAACTCTGTTCATCCATCAAGGTATTTGTGAAGTCTTTAGGTACTTCGTCACCCTTTATTTGGAATAGCCGAAGTATGATCATTCTTTCGACCTTATACTTCTGTTCATCCATCAAGGTATTTGTGAAGTTGTTTCTTACCTCTTATTGCGATTTTTTTTTTTTTTTTTTTTTTTATATTTATTTCATTGATCTTGATCAAATCATTCAAGAATGTTATCCCAAAATCACTGGAATGGCCCTTAATTGCTTCAAAATATTACTGACATACTGTATTTATTTTCTGATATTACACCTAATATTTACTATTTTCGAATCAATCCAGCGAAAAGCCACAAACACTACAGGGCAAAAACTAATCATAATATATTAGACATTTACTTTTGACTGTTTTGTGTTGTTTACAGTGTTCTCAATTGTTATTGATCTCCAGATATCGTTTAGATAGTCTTTTAGACATATCCATAAAGATTTAAAATAAATTTGATATCTGCGACAACCAATTTAAAATGATTAATTTTCGTCAAGTTTCAGTGAGATAAGCCTACCAATATATCCTACAACCGACATGTATAAGCATTACGTTCAGCATACTTTTGACAATTTACATTTCCTCACTTCCCCCGTTTTTTTTTTTTTTTTTTTTTTTTTTTTTTTTAATTAACTATCTATTTCTCCCCCTAAAATTCTAAAAATGAAAATCTTTTTGTATTTTTCGAAATTTTATAACTAAGAAGAAAAAGAAAATAACATAAAAAAACTAAGAAAAAATTCTTAACGTAGTATACAAAAACGGGGACGGTTACTTGTCCTGCTTTTCTTCCTCTTTTATCACGTCACTTTTCTTAACAACACCATTTTCAAGTAATAAAAATCCAAACCTAGACTTGTCAAAGGCTTTTGTAAAAATATCTGCTTTTTGAAACATCGTTTCGATGTAAATTACGTCAATTAGATGTTTTTCAAAACAATCACGTATAAAATGATATTTTACGCCTATGTGTTTGGTTTTAGGATGGTGTACGAGATTCTTAGTGACAGCTATGGCAGCAGAATTATCAACATAAATAGGAGTAGTAGAGATAGACAAACCGTAGTCACGCAGTTGTTGCCGAATCCAGATAACCTGAGAACAGCAGCTAGCAGCAGCTACGTATTCAGCTTCACAGGTGGACAATGCAACAACAGTTTGTTTCTTGCACTGCCACGTTACTAAGCGAGTTCCGAGAAACTGGCATCCTCCTGATGTTGACTTAGCATCCTTTTTGCAACCTCCATAGTCTGAATCACTGAAAGCAGATAGCTCAAAATTGTCGTCATGAGGATACCAAAGACCTAAATCTGGAGTACCCTTCAAGTATTGCATAATCCGCTTCACTGATTGAAGATGCACAACTGTCGGTGCTGCTTGGTATCGGGAACACAAGCACACCGGAAACATGATATCTGGACGAGAGGCGGTGAGGTACATAAGAGAACCGATCATGGAGCGATAAAGAGACTGATCAATTTTCTCCCCCGTAGAGTCTGGTGATATCCCGTGATTCACCGATAAGGGAGTGGAGGCAGACTTCGTTTCCAACATTTCGAACCGTTTCAAAATGTCATTGACATATTTAGTCTGATGTATAAAAATACCCTCTGCAGTCTGATCTACCTGTAGCCCCAAGAAGAACTTAATCGGACCCATAGAACTCATTTCGAACTTGCTTGTCATCACCGTTTCAAATTCTTTACATAACTCTGGATTTGTCGAACCAAAGATAATGTCGTCCACATATACTTGCACCAACAGAATATCTTCACCTCTTTCTTTGATGAATAGCGTACAATCAATGACACCTCGACGAAAACCGTTGTCGGTCAGATGATTAGCAAGTGTCTCATACCAGGCGCGCGGTGCTTGATGCAGACCATAAAGTGCTTTATCGAGAATGTACACTTTATCCGGATGTAATGGTTCTACAAAGCCTGGTGGTTGATTAACATACACTGGTTCTCGAATATTCCCGTAAAGAAAAGCGCTCTTTACATCCATCTGATAAACAGTAAATTTCTTATAGGATGCAAAGGCCAGAAAAATCCGAATCGCCTCTAATCTCGCAACCGGAGCAAACACTTCATTATAATCCAAGTCAGGAATTTGTCGAAAACCCTGAACCACTAGCCTTGACTTGTTTCTGACAACTACACCCTGATCATCCCTTTTGCATCGATGAACCCAGCGACAACCCAATGACTTGGCACCTTTTGGCTTAGCGACAAGCCTCCAGACACCCAGCTTCTTAAACTGTAGCAGTTCCTCTTGCATTGAGTTGATCCAATTGTCATCCAAGAGTGCTTCTTCAACGTTAGCTGGTTCAACCTGCGAAATAAAACATGCATGGGCACAGTAAGTAACATCGCCAGATTTAAAAAGATCAATATAAACTTCGCTTAGAATCTGTCGTTTGGGTCGAGCTCCAGCCAGATTAGTTTCATAATCATCAAAATTTGTGGGTCTGCGTTCCCTTGATGATCGTCGGAGCTGACTTGCTGGTTCTTCTACGTTCAAGTTAGGAGGAACCGCAACGTTAGGACCCAAGTTATTAACATCGGGAGCTTCAACTTCCTCTGCATTTTCTTGTTTCAATCGGCTCATTTACGTTAACTGAACCATCAGAATCTGAATCATCATCATGTGCTTGAACGCCTGCAGGATTTTCTTGTGGACCGGGAGTAGTAGGAACTGTTGGAGTCACTGGATCATGAGGAATAGTTTCTTCCAAAGCCTCTTGATGAGAGTAGTATCTTGCAATATCTTCATCGGAGAACTCAGGAAGATTAAATGATTCAAACAAAGAATCATAATCAAACATCCATGGATATCCTTTCGAAGGAATAGGTTTAGAATACTTCTGAACATCCACTTCATACCATTCTTCAATAGCTTTAGTAGCTGGATTCCAAACTCTCTTGTTAGGAGTGCTGTATCCCAGAAATATCCCTTCCACTGCCTTTTCATCGAATTTTCCATCTTGTTTACGCTTGAGCATAGTACAGGGAGCTCCAAAGGGTTCCAAGTACTGCAAGTTAGGCTTTCTTTTCTGCAACAACTCATAACACGTTTTCCCATGACGTTTCACTACTAGCACTCGGTTTAAGGTGTAACATGCATTGGCTACTGCTTCATTCCAGAACCGTACTGGCAGTGTCGAATCAGCCAACATCGTTCTAGCTGCTTCAATCAACGTTCTGTTCTTTCTTTCTGCAACCCCGTTCATTTGTGGAGTGTAGGCTGCACTGAATTGTTGTTGAATTCCTCGTTCCTTGCATAAATCCTCCATCCTCTGATTCTTAAATTCCGTACCGTTATCAGTTCTAAACCGTCGAACTTTTAACTTATACAGAGTCTCCAGTGAAGTAACCAACAGCTTGATATTATCATAAGTTTCAGATTTCTCCCGTAAAAATATAACCCAAGAGAATCGAGAGAAGTCATCGGTCACCACCAAACAGTATTTATCCCCTGCTACACTCGAATATTTGATAGGGCCAAACAAGTCCATGTGTAGAAGTTCAAGTGGAGTGTCAATGGTGTGGAACTTCTTCGCTATATGAGACTTTTTGGACTGTTTTCCCTTCTTGCAAGAAATAATGAAATGTTTTCACATTAACTCCCATAACTAAATCCTTGTGCATCAGATGATTCATCTTTCTCAAACTAAGGTGTCCCATACGTTTGTGCCACAAATAGATTCACGTTCAGTAGCTTTCGAGACAAAAGCTTGATGTTCAGTCGAATTCACAGTAGTCTTCGACATGTCGAGCACATACAAATCTCCAACCCTTGGTGAAGTTGTAATAACCAATTCTTCGGGAACCTTGAAATCGTTACTCATGATGTAACACTGAAATCATCAAAAATCACCTTAAACTTTTTGATCGCCAAATCTGAGACACAGACAACAAGTTGTTGACAAGTGCCTGAACAAAATTCACTTTATCGAATGAGATCTTGTTATTTGCAACCAATCCCTGAGCAGAGATATAACCTCCCTTATCACCAGCAAAAGAAAACATAACCTCCTTTAATTGTTCTAACATTTGAAAGTAGCTTCATATTCCCTGTCATGTGCCTAGACGCCCCACTATCTGATAGGATCATAGACGACCTGCACAACAAATTGAAATTATTAATTCCCAATGCAAACCCAAGCCTTAATAGCCTTGGGTTTGCCATCATCACCTAAGAACTGTAAGTCAACCCATTGTCCCTTGGAACCATCAGATACGTTTGAAGGTCCAGCACCTTTAGTTTCATTCTTAGCTTTCCATGCACGTTTGACATAGACAGTTGGTGAGATTGACCATTTTTCAATTTGTTTAACAGTAGGTTGCTGTTTGGTTTTACCAGCAGGAAGCAACTCACTGTTTTGTTTAGGAGATGATGACCTATTGTTTGAAAATCGATTTTGGTTTGGGCTTGAAAGGCGATTTCCAGTGGACATTCTATTTTGGTCAACATTATTCCTAGGCCTTTGTTTCAAATTTGGACAATTATAATTAACATGGCCTTTCTCCCCCACAGTCAAAACAAGTTCTCCATTCGTTAAGATTTTGAGAAACTTTGCGTCATTCTCCGGTGGTGTGTATGAGCATTTGGACGCATGAAGCCGTTATGTTGTTGAACATTTTGTGGCTTATGGGGGTTGTTGTTTCTCAAATGAGGTGGGATGAATTTCCCTTGATTAGTTTCTTTTGTCCTCAGCTGGACTGATGATTCTCCGGTTTTGACAAATTTTGGTCCTTGAAATTCAGGTCTTTTCAAAATTCTAATTTGTTTAGGTTGATTTGAAACTTTATTTGATGACTGATAACCTAAACCAGTTTTAATGTGAGGTTTGCGACCCAAATTTGTGTTATAAGGTAACTGACGACCCAAACCAGAACCCTTTTCTTCTTCATCTGAATCAGAAACCCAATCTTCAATCACTACTGTTTCTTTCAACTTTTCGTTTTCAGCACTTTTACCCTTTGAAGTAATTTTGGGACTGACAGTAGGTGTTTGGGCAATTGGTGTTTGGACACTGGGGATTTGGACACTAGGGGTTTGGACAGTTTGGTCTGGATGTTGAAGAATGAATTCAACATCCCCTTGAGCCTTAATAATTTTGTTAAAAATAGGAGGTGGACAAGCTTTGTAGTCAACCCCTGGTTTTCCCTTCCCATTCTCAGGACGTTTTTCTTTCAAAATGTGATCCAAAAGATATGATGCAGTGGAGTAACTTCTAACTTGTTGGTTTAAAGTTTCAAAACTGATTTTAACAGAAGCATTTTCACGTTTAAGAGCATCAATATCTTTTAAATATTTGTTAATCGAGTCCTGTTTGTTTAACAAAGCAATTTTCCAAATCACTAACTTGTTTTGCCAAAAGTTTGTTCTTTTCTGAAAACAATTTTTCATTTCCCTTAACGATTTTGTTTTACGAAGTTCATCAACAAGATTGTTATTTTCTTGGCTA